>JARJHM010000620.1:0-190961 GCA_033356055.1 Carex pumila
TTGACATGTGTCATGTGAGGTGGCAAGGGTATTTTGGTCATTTCACATGAAAAAGGATGAGGTGTCAAGGGCTTTTGGTAAATAGATTTGTTTTGAGGGGTATTTTGGTCTTTTGCAAACCTCCTCAAAAGTCTATAAATAGAGGGGTAGGGGTAGAGAGAAAGACTCACTAATTCACGTGTTAATCTGATTACTTTGTTAATCGATTTTTCTCTCTTCCTTGATTTCGGTTATTTCGAGATTAGGAAAATAATATATTTTGCGAAATCCCGCGGTTTAGCTTTTAAAGCGATACCAAGTAATCTCGGGACACAAATATATTTATTTCGTCCTTTTTCTCGGTGAATAGTGTTTCAACAGAATTCCGCGGTTTACGGTATTTCTGGCAGAAGAAATAAACCGCTCTCCGGTTAGTCCTGGTGGATAACCGATAGAGGTATCACACGTGTGATACTACGAGTCGATTCCTTCCTTGGTGTAGCTCTTCTCGCTTATTCTGCATTCCAACTGAGATTTGGAATTGAGGTATAAATTGTTATATTAATCTATTTAATTTGTAGATAGATTTAATGCTTTAGAAAATCAATTATGGAGTAGATCTGTAAATAAATTAAATTAGGTTTTGATGCCAAAGGAATACTGAAGGTGGACCGCCTTGGAAGGTTTCCTGACATACCTCGTTTAATTTTTAGCTTAACTTAACCGTAAAATTTTTGTTTTACACACTTCCGCTGTTAAGCTAAATCAATGGGTTTGAACCGTCAAAACCCCAACAAATTGGACATCTTATATTAAACCAATTTCCAAATTATGACAATATTTTTCAGGAAATTATTCATAACATTATATTTCAACATAAAATATATTTGTGATAAACAAAAGCACCTATTGAAAGATTGATTTGATCTCACAATTACATAATTCTTGGTCAATAACATGTCTCAATCATATGCATCAATCATTTCTTATATGTCTGCTGCTTCATAAAAAAAAAAGAGAGATAAAATTAATATTTGGACAAAAACAGAGATGGTGAATCATAATTTGATATTTACTCTTTAAATTAAAATAAATCACAAAGTTATCTAATTTATCGATTTTGCTATTAAAACTCATTTTAAATTTATGAAGTACCCATTATATTATTTATTAATGCAGATCAAACAGTTTATATTAAGCATCGAACCAAATTTGGTCGCCCGTCTATTTGTACAAATTTTGATTAGTAGGTTTGAAACAAGGATTGATAGTTTCTAAAACAATGATATGATTTGATTAGTAGGTTTAAAACAAGGATTGATATATAGTTTCTAAAACAATTATATGATATGATTTGATCAGTTGCCTCAGTCTCAGGCTAATTAGTGACAGGTTCTTTTGGTACAACAATAATTCATCTATGAAGAGATAGCAGCTATATATAATAAATGATTAGTTTCAATCGGTACTTGAATTCATTCATTGATTTATGCATGCATTCTATCTCCTATTTACTATTTAGTGTCGGTGGCAACCTAATATATTCCTCATTCATGACACAATAATTTGTATATGGTCCCAAATACAGTTTAAACAATAAAATGTGTCCCCACTTTCTTTAATTAAAATATTTTTACAAATTAATGGGTGTCCTCTTTGAATGAGCTATATATGGGTTATGGCCAGATATTTCTATTTATTTTTTAAAAGTGGGACATTTTGTTTTTGTAAATGTTTCTTTTGTCAAATTTTTCGCAAATAAATGAATAGTGAAGTATATGCACACGTTGTAGTTAATGTATATAATGTAATGATTAAGGGCGCGTTCGCGTGAGAAGAAAAAAATTTAGTTCAATGCGTACAATAACCAATAATTTATTTTGGCGCAAATACTTCACTGTTCAGCAGAGTACTGTTCATATGGAAAAAAAAATTTAGTCTGATTTTTTCCCACGTGAACAGTAAAAAAAGTTCAAAAATTTTGCCAACCCAATCTTATTCTTATTCCAACAGACATTTTATAATGGATTCGAACAATGGCATATGATATATTGATATGAGAAGTGTTCATACGAGAAGTGTCAAAGTTGAAGCAACTGTTAAAAGCTAATGAAGGTGAAATTAAAAGCATGACAGTTGTCAATAAATTACAATATATCAGTGTGTATTATGCACTAGTGTAGTGAATATTTTACAATAATCAAGAATCAATTTTATTTAGTTATTATTTTGACACCTTAAAATTAATTTATTTTTGTTTGAAGCATTTAAAAATAATTATTTATGTTGTCATGAATCGAGTCAAAAAATTGTAAGTGATGCTCCTATCTTTTTAGTTTAGTACTAAAAAAATTATATATATTTTTTTGGGTACAAAATAATATGGAAAAGTCAGGCAAAATACAAATGCACTCCATACACATTGCTGGCATGTAGTATTTGTAAACAAAACAAAACAAAAGGAGATAAAAAAAATCAGAGCAGGCCTTCAGAAAACGGCCCAATAAAAAAAAAGTGTAAATAAGATATTGGCAGTAAATGATGACAAAAAAATAGAAGAAAATATTTTATGTAAATAAATAGATGGTGATAACTGATAAGGAGACAATGGCTTCTGATATGATCATGAAATTCAATCCACTGAGCTATTTGTGGTCCATTTCATTTTGTTATTTTTATTGAAATGTTTTATTATTTCATCAGTACGGATTACGGAAGAATGTTAATAGAAGACAAATATTTTGGGGATCTACTGAATTTTTTACAATTGACCATGTTTTTGACCTGTTCAAACCATGCAACATTAAAATTATAATAATAACATTATTTTGTATAGTTTTGTTTTCTTTTAATTCTTATGATTTTGAATATTTGTTGTCAATTATTTTTTTTTAAGTAATTGTAACTTTTGGCTTAAAAGTGGTACATCCACACCTAATCAGTGACATGGCATTACCTAATTTGAACTGCCTGAGCTGATTTAGCATATTCATAATATTTTTCATCAATAAAAGTAGTTGTGTATGATTTTTTTTAATGTCAATTATAAAAAATTAAAAATAAATTTTGATGTTAATATATTCCACAATAAATGTGGATAACATATCCAACTAAGAGGAGAGAAGCAAAGAGCAAAGAGAAAGAGGTCATTGTCAGGCCAGGTGTTGCATGCTTTATGTATGGTTGTTATAGTCAAACAGTGAATGGCAGCTCTGGCCTCCATTTCTAAATTTAATTTCATCATCCCCACTCCCCACTACTAGGTTGTATTTTGACCCCACTTGTGCATGCTCTTGTTAGTGTATTAATTATTGCTACTATTATTATTATTATTATTTTTTTTTTTGTAATTATGAACCTCTACTTGTTTCTGAAAAGTGTTTTTCTGTCTTACAGGTGACTTAAAAAAAATGAAGCAAGTTCTGGTAAATGATTTAGTAATTTTAATGTGGTTTTGTATAATATACTTAAATGATAACATATATATAATAAAAAAAATTGTACATATCTCATTACCACTGACACTGAAGAAGCATACTATATCCAAATTTGGCTAATATAAAAATAAAATTGCAATTATTTCTCTTTTGCATACTTGGCTTTTTAGCCAAGTTTGGTGTCCCTAGTCAAGGGGTTGATTATGAAATTTGTCCCTCTTTAGGTCTAGATCTCAAATTAAAGGGGGTTAATCTAAAATAGGGACCTCTTTTGATTCTTCAAATGGGGACCCAGGTGGAATGCATTTCAATTAGGAACACAATTAAAACAAAAATAGTATAGCATGCCATCACAAAAAAAAATTCTATTTTTTTTCCAATTATAAATTTCCAATTTTATTTATCCTTTATAATTTTTTTTATAAGTGTTAATAGTTTTCAGCCCTATTTATAGGATAAAATTACACTAATGTAACTTATTCAATCCCTAATCTCAATTAACAGATCCTGCCCTGCATAAGACACCAAATATTATAAGTAAATAAATTTACATACTTGCATTGGTTACTATTTAAAAGCAATGGTGATGAACTCTTTAGTGGGATGTTTACTTGTGAAAGATTGAACTATTGATATTGATTGCTTCTCTTTCTCTCTCTCTCTTTCTTCCTGACAAGAAATGCAATTTAGGTAACAGATAATAGTGGGGGTACCTATCTGCTTTTATGCGTTTGGGACAAAACATTAATTATACTCTTAATGCTTAACTTTAAAGAAATAAAAAAAATTAAGTAATCTTCCAAATGCTCTAAATATTTGTTCTATTTAATGGATTTTTGTTTGCTATTATATCAGTTTATGTAAACTTAGATTATGAATTTTAAGTACCTTTGACTTGTTTTCTTTCTTTCTTTTATTTATTTTTAAAAAAAGGTGGTGGTTGAAATTTCTGTAAAGATCCGGACCGTACGATTAGAATTCAGGCCAATTTGGTATGAGTAGAATGCACAAGCCCCTTTAATATTTGTGCAGATTCTGATTAAACGGTCCAAATCTAAACAAAAAAAATACTCTGTTACCTTAGTGATATTAATTAATATATAAGCCTACATAGTATGAATTAAGATAAGTTAAGAGACAGTATAATGATGATTTAGAGCAAAGCCCATAACCTAATGACAGGGGAACAAACTTTTTGGAATCCAATCAATTTTCTTTTATAGTTAATTTGTTTTTTAACAAGAAAACACAGGGATCAGTGTTGATGAGGGGAATCTTTTATCCAATTGGCAGCCTTTGTTGAGTTTCACCAAAGAGAACTATCATCACAATTCAAAGCATGCCTACTCAAATACAAAGTTACTAACATGTGCTCATTCCTTTTACAAACAGGTAGCTTTTTTTTTAATCAAGTAGATATAACTATAGTTTTGTATTGGATTTATATTAGAGCATTTATGATGTTTATATGGAATAATAGATTACATGCTGTGAACTTGTATTGCTTGTTTAATCAGAAAAAAAGACATCATATGACCTTTTACTTTTTTTGGATAAAGTATAAATTTAGAATTATTTTAAAGAGTGTGTGTGTGTAGGCTTATAAATGAGCATTTGCTTTAGTAATTAATTAGTGATGCCAATCATGGTTGTTGATGTCAAATACAACATCTTTTTGACAAAATATTTAGAGGAATCTTGGATGGTACAAAGTTGATCAAAAGCTGTTAAAAGGGTAAATTGTCTTAGTTAAAGCAACCAATTGTCTAGCTATGTGTTCATTAGAAGAATATGTTGATATGATAGGCCAATTTACTCAATTATTATGTGTGCAGGCTATTTTACCACAATTTTCTTTTCAAAATTTAACTTTTATATATGTATTTTTTATAATACAAAATATAAAATGAAATTAAAATTTAATCCCATAATTTTAATATAAATTTCCGGCCGTGACTGTCATATGATAAAATTATAGATTGCAAATTGTATCATTCACCTCCACTAAAAGTGTATTCTTTAAAAATATATATATATATATATATAGATGATTGTTTTAGCCAAAAGAACCGAGACCTTGTTGTTTGATTTCGCTGAAAAAAAAAAAAATGTAAGGTAGAACTAGCGTGATTTTAATTTCACTAAGCTAGGTTCGAAAATTTTATTGAATTGATTTCAAATGATCAATTCAAACCATAAGATCATTGTACTTTAAGAGTGATGCATTTATATTTAAATTTTATAAATTTTTGAAAAAATTTGTATAAAGTCGAGCGGTTATTTTTTTTATTAATTAATTTTACTACATCCATTTTTTCATTATTTTTTGAATGCATTAAAGTATTTTAACTTTAATGAGTGCATTAAACTTATAAATCTTTTTTCTTACTGCTTAACTTTATACTAAATTATTTATAAATTTATAAATATTGCATATAAACTCATATCTCTCAAAACAAATTGATTTCAACAGTTTGAATTCAATATTGTTCAAAATCAATATGATAATTTTGGAGTTTAACCTCACCAGAAAAACATGATCAGCTTAAAAACGCCATAATTATACTTCTTATTTGTATTGATATTAGCTTTAACTTCATATATAGATATACCAGAAAAAGTTAAGTATAATTCAGCTCATTTAAAACATTATCTTCCTTTACCAATTGCCCCCATCGGAAACCTGACAAAGAGCAATCACAAAAGGAAAAAAAAAAAAAATGCTAATCTGTACATGCCATGCAAAAAAAAGCTTAATAAGCTGGGCTGACAGCGTGGGCCCACAATGACAGATAATTGTACGGAAAGGAAAGAGTTAGAGAGCGACTTGAGAATTTGTCTGTCTACCCCCAATTTTAATTTTTTGTTAGTTTTGTTTTGAAGCTATTAGAGTGTCTTGCCCCACCTCTGTCAGGTTCCATAACTCTAGTTTTTGGATCTATCAACTATGTAAAGGAATATAAAAAAAAAAAAAAATGTACAACTACTCTCCTCTCCATTTCCAAATACAAAATGTGTCCAGTTTTGAATACCTCTCGACATATGCACTGCTGGCTTGATTAAAATTATATCGTTGCAACGTGTTTAAATTAACTTAGAAAAATATGTTGAGAATTAATCTTATGTCTAATGGTAAAATGCAATGTTTTATATGTATGTAGGAGATTGTATATTTGAAATCCTAATAAAAATGTTCTTGTGGATATTTAACAATTAAGTGATTTGACCGCTATTTTTAGAAAAAAAAAAAACCTTAGAGAAATAAGTCATTTCATATAGCTCAATGCAGGTACAAAGACATAATTTGAGCGTATAGATATTAATATGCACGTAAGTATTTATAGGGCTATGATATTTTTTTTTTTCAGAAAAAAATATGAGAGTACTTCAAATAATTTATATAGAGTGCAAACGATTTTAGTACTATGTACAACAATATCTTAAATATTATACAATACATTACAAATTTAAAAAAAAAGAAAAAGGATCAATATAATTTAAGAATGTCTATATATATATATATATATAGTACTGGAATCTTTGAATATTATATATGTGGATGATTCTTGATTTGAAAAGACAGGACATCTCCATTGGAGCATTAATGGAGATAAGAGAGATAGCATATAAAACAGAGAGGATTATGAATTTATGATTGGGAGAAGAAGAAACGAAATAACAATATGCAGAGAAACAGCGACATCACACTGACCATGTTTCCAATATAAGAACAGTGTGTGCTACTGTGTCACTGACAACCTTAATTAGCTCATGGACTATCACTGCTAATAAATTTTCATATTCATTGTTAGCTTCTCTTTTCAGTCAATTAATTAGGTTTTGGCATTGGAATAATTTCATATTTTATGGAATTGAATAAACTAATGTATAATATGTTAAAAATTTGTAGTTTATATAATATGTCCCAACCAACAAATAAATTTAAATATTGATAACATTATTTAATTTATTTTTCATCTCAGTCTTGCAATTTTTAGAAATAATGATGTAAAAATAAATTGTGATAACTTGTGATATTAGAATCATGCTCCACATAATAGACAATAAATAATCAATAAGCATGACTATAATACAAAAATTAGTGCCAATGTACAGATATTAAAATTCATGCTTCATATTTTGAAGTCTGGCAAATAATTCCAAAGCAAGCAATTATGTTTGATACACTAAAACATAATTAGTTACAAATTAATTTATTGGATAAAGAGAAAAATGTGAGGTGGTCAAATACACTGTGAAAGTTTTATTAACTAGGAATAAAATATATTTATTAAAGAAAAAAAAATTAATATTATAAAATGAGGCAATTTCTATTAAAATAAATATTTTCTGCAACAATTTTGGGATAATTTTTTTTCTTCTAAATGCTAAAATAATACACGATAAGCCACGTGATATTTGATGCAACGAAACTCAATAAATTATATCATTTAAAGTTTATTATGAAACTTTAGGCGCACAAAACACATATTAATTTGTATTAAATGATGAGATATAAGAATTATACATGAATCATATATTCAATCAAGATAAATTAGAAGTGAGAAATAAAATGATCAGGTGGATGGAAACAAAATGATAATATAGCTATATAATACTTAGAAACTTAACCTTCTTTGTGTAATATAAATATTTCCGATAAAAAAATACAATTAAATTAAGGACTTATTTGTCAACAAATTTACCTACAGCTACAGGCAGGCTACCGGGTCAGGGACCCGTTATAAACCCATTTTAAGAGGATCTTCACAAAGGATCCCGGATCATACCTATTTCAAGACCGAATGGTCAATTCGGTCTTGGAAAAAAAAACATTTTTACATCGTTGGCCACACGAAAAAAGTTGTGGAAAACTTAAAAATCCTTGAAGACCGAAATGATCATTCGGTCTTTGTGGTTTTTCAAAAAAAAAAAAAAAAAACAATCATGCTGGTTTAGTAAAAATCATTTTCTTAATTATGGTTTATCAAAAAAATTCTGCATTTGAGGGACCAACTTCACATGTTATGAATCATGAATGTGTATAAATGATGAAACTCATGCATTCTAAAGTAAAAGAAAAATAATCCTGTTAAGCTTTTGTTTTTAAAAAAGATATATATTCTGCTAGGATACTAGACACTTCCATAGCATAGATCCGAATCTATATATGGTACGGAACAGAAGAAAGAAGTGCGGTGTCTAGTAGCAAATCATCGGTACCACATTTACATGTATCAATAAAGCTAAAGCAAAAGCACAACTGCACTATGGAATATGTATAGTACCAATATTATTACAACCCCTTTTACCTTGACACGTAATATGACACTATGACTTGATACCATGCATCTCCTGTATAGGTCACTATCACAACAGTACATGGTAGTGCCATTTCATTTTTTCAATAGAATTTCATCAGATTATTAAAACCAGTATAGATCACAATAAATGCAATGGTGGAAAATAAATTTGTAGTTGCATCAAAGTACAAAATAAGTCAAACAAACCCAATATACTGCAAATTAGAGTGTTCAAACAGTCGGTTCGGCTAAAATTATATTAAAATAATCAAATAAAATGAAATCCAACTAACCAAATTAAACTTGTTAACCTAAAATAACAATCGAAACAAAAAAATCAAAATAAATTTCGATTTATTTGGTTGAACTGAAATAAGAGAGATTCAATTTCAAAAGATTAAAACAAATACATGTAATAATTATATTAATAAATAAAATAAAATCTGATTATTAAACCAATACAGATCACAATAAATCAATGGGGAAATTTGTATAGATTTGAAAGGAAATAATGACTAAACTTGGAAATTTTGGTGGCAATTTTAAAATTTATTCATTGGGACTTTCAAACAGAGGTGTGTAATCGAAAAGTATTTAAGAGCAAGATAAGGTTGTTCAATATTTTATAATGAAACGTAATTTTATATTCATTTCAAGTCATATAGGACCAGACATTTTGTAGATGTCACTTAATATTTTTTATGGGTATTTTAGCAGATATCCATTCGTATAGTATATTTATCTTAAAATTTTTTATTTAAACTTAATTTGCAGACGCATTATCTAGTATTTAAATAAGGTGCTATGGGTGCTATATATGTTCTTAACTTGAAATTTATATATACATGTGCTTCTTTTTGTTAATAAAATGCACCTTATAAATATTAATTGCCATGTTGCATGAATGTTACATGGAACTACTTAATTAGGTTTAGCAAGAACAAAAGCCAACATAATAATTGTATTAGCAATCATTGGGAGATGAGGAATCTTTTGAAAGATTGTATGAAATCTATTTGACAATGCCATTTTTCATGTTTTAATTGATTTGTCACCCCATCTTCTTATCATTAAACAAAAACATGATCAGTGTAAACGGATTTCTATCACTATTTGTAATTATTTTTTCACAATTAAAAATAAATTATTCCAACAAAAAGTAGAAAAAAAAAATCTTGACAATTTGAAATTACTCCGAATAAAAAAAAAAAAAAAAGATCCAGTAAATTTGGGTCCAAGTCAAGTTCCATTAATTTTTTTGGTATAAATTGGAGTCCGATTTACCAATGATATAAATTGGGATTGGGCCTACGGTCTCTGCCCATAAGAAAGATACTTTGAATTTTAATAATATGGGCTGCACCTTGATCTTGGGCCGAGATATAAAATTTAGTTCTTATCTGATTAGTGGGCTTAATAAATTTAATTCTCGATCGAATTCTCTGAGGCATAATATTACAGTTTAGATCTGATCTGTCCGATCCGAATGCGGGTCGATCTGGTCCGAAATGAAATACACGGGATCCTTTCGTGTCAAAGCAGATCGGATGGTACGGATATAAACACAGAATTTATGCTACCTCAGCTAAGAGAATGAAGTCTTTTAATTCTTCCCTTCGCTCCTCTCTCTCCTCCGACTGGCGACTAACCCTAGAAGAATCGCCCCTCCCTTTCCCTCTCTCTCTCTCGCCTCCACATCGGAGGCTGTACTCTGCTCCGTTGACTTTCCCTCGTGGCATCTCTTCTTCTGACGATTCCAGTCTCTTTGTTGTTTTGATTCTCTGGTGTACTGGTTTGCGTTTCAATTAGTATATATGTAAATATATATTTCTTCTTCTTCTTCTTGATTCTTGTTGGGTTTTTAGAAAAAAACAGTAATTATTGGCTTTCTAGTGGCTTTTATGCTTGTTCATTTTGTTGGAAATTGAAAAAGGACACTGTCCTCTACTTATTTATTTAATTCTTGCTTGATTCTTTGGAAGTTTGCTTGATTCAGGGTTTATGAGGCTTTTTCCCCCCAATTTACGTCCCTAACCAGGACTAGGGCTTCTCCATTACTGAAGTGGGTTTTTGTAAGGATAATAGCATCCATGAAGCTGCAGCCATAGTGCTCGACAAAATGCCTAAGCTGGGTTACACACCTAATCTCTTCTCCTATAGCACTCTTATGAATCGGATTACTCGTCCGAGTGTGTTGATACGAGTGCTTATCCAAACATTGAGATGGGGGTGAAGTCATTAAATTAGAGGGAAAATGTTAGAAAGGCCCTTGTATCAACAAACTCGGATGGTATAATGTTGTTCATAATTGCCATCCAGATGAGTTGATCCAGCACCTCAATAGGTAAGAAATAGATTACTAGTATAGATTTTGCAGTATAATTATGTAATATTCATTTGTAAGAGGGGCATAATTGCTAATTGGGCTGTCTGAAGCAGGAAATTGAAAGAAAATAAAATGAAAAAATAAACCAGCATGATATGCTACAATTGGTGGTCCTGCACATTCTAATATCCTCCTTGAAGGATACCAGGTTGTTGTTTATGGTTCATTTATACAACAAAATTTCATTACCATTTACTTCTAGATGATCAATATGTATCTGGTAGAATCTGGTGATACCTGATCCGACTTTCTAAATATTGTTGATACCAGCCTATAATGCAATTAGGCTTTAACAATCCAATATCAGAGAAAGCAAATAAAAGACTATGAAAAAAAAAAAACGTGTGTATTATGGGTCAGTGGCACCAGTAGTTAATTTTACACTGGACCCGTTCAGCATTTGCTGTCGGGTCTTATGAATGCTACAATTGGTGGTCCTGCACATTCTAATATCCTCCTTGAAGGATACCAGGTTGTTGTTTATGGTTCATTTATAAAACAAAATTTCATTACCATTTACTTCTAGATGATCAATATGTATCTGGTAGAATCTGGTGATACCTGATCCGACTTTCTAAATATTGTTGATACCAGCCTATAATGCAATTAGACTTTAACAATCCAATATCAGAGAAAGCAAATAAAAGACTACGAAAAAAAAAAAAACTTGTATCATGGGTCAGTGGCACCAGTAGTTAATTTTACACTGGACCCGTTCAGCATTTGCTGTCGGGTCTTATGAATGCTAATTTGGATTTATTTTGTTTGATTTGTTTGTTAGGTGAATGAGGCTTTAGGGGAGATAGCTTCTACAGCTCAAGAACTAACACATGACCACTTGGAAGATAGTTAAACTTTATTTTTATGTTATTGGGAAAATGCATTTCTTACTTTAATACCCTTCAAAACCTGATTTGCAAACTGCATTCTGTTTCTAAAATAGAGCATTTATATTCAGTGCCCTCAACGCCCTCCATTTTATTTATTATTTTCATTTTTTCCTCATCTAGTCACTTAACTAATAGTTGCTTGACTTGAGCTATTTGTTTGTACATATTTGAATAGAGAAAAACAAAAATAAGTTGTTTTATAATCTTTTGGTATTTTGACAGGGGACTTCGAGAAATCACATCACAACAGTTTCAATTCATGTATGTCTTTCCATCTCAGCTTTATCAAATGGCTCTTAAGATGATTACTTCTCCTTTAGTTAAGATGGATCAATGATTTAATCGAAATAAAATAATTCTTGTAAATCCCATGAATGTTCCATAAAGTGTGGTCTTTTCTTTTTTTGGTCCCTAAAAGTTTCGAAGTTCCCATTTTGTTTTTGGAACTTTCCATGTAAAATTGATCCTACCATCACCTTCATAAAAAGCTGGGTGATATAGGTATACACTGGAGGTTTAATTAGTAAAGATTGCATATGTTTTTTTATTCTGATTTAAGTTCCTTCTTTCTATTATGAAATTAGATTATTTTGTGCAATTTAATTTCAATTTTACTGCAATTCACTGTATCAGAACTTCACAAATTGAGAAATTTTTGTGGGGTTTAAACACAGTGGTATATTGATGTTATGTTCACATCTTCATTCTTAATTAGTCTCAGTAAATTGTTGTTTTATTTGAGCAAAGGTGTGATGGACAAAGTTCTGGCTGCTCTTTTCTTGCATTGAACAAATCAGATTCACTATACAATTAATTCTCTTGAAATTTCTTATTTTACCAGTTTAGTCTTTGTCAGTACATCTTATATTATGTGAATATCAGAGTGTAATAAATATTTGATTGGCCCAGGTGTAATTTAAGTTATCCAAATTTGCGCATCTCCATTTATTTTCAATTACTTTATTTATGTCTTGTTTTTTACTTGCAGAATTGAAAAAAGTTATGAGATTACAATAGTTGGGGACGTGAAGTTGGGTACGTGACAGGAGATGGGTATTTGGGATTGACAGGTCACGTGCCTACGTGTTGTGGCATGATACGGTGCGCATGGAGTCCATATCCTTTGAGGTTTTTATCCGGATCGTCCGATTTAAATTAGGGCCAATTAAGTCTCAAGTAAAATGCACGAAGTTCTTTTAATATTTGTTTGGATTTTGATTGGATGGTTCGGATATAAACAAGAATATTTTGGTATGATATGAATTCGTGCACCGGTGCCTTGTTTATTTGAGTCCGTATCGTGCGTATAAGTGGGGTTCACAACTTTACGGTTCAGATTTACTTTCAGTCGTGCTAAACTCAATCCAGTTCCTATTTAATAAGAGGTCTGTTTTAAGATTTGTGTCCTGTTAAAAGAATGGTCTGAATTTAGTAATTAAACGTGCGGTATCGGCCACCTGGAGTGATCCAAATTCTCGTTATTTAGCATAAAGAAAGAAATAAAAAACTCCATTCTCGTTATGACTGCACAAAATTCTTTTTCTCCGGCCAACTCCATTCTCTCTCTCTCAATATTCTCATCGTTATTCAATTGGCAGTTTATAGAATGCAAATTATTTTATAACCAAACTTTACGTATTGATGTGTTTAAGAATCAGGGAATTTATATTTTAATTAATCTGTGGCGTGCTATGTAGAAAACGCGTGTTGGAAACATTGTAAGTTATTGTTCTCTTTACAAAACAACACCATAGATTCTCTAAAAGAAAGACAAAATTTATCTCCTTGAGAGGATATGAATTGAGATAGTGTAAGGTCTCTCTCTCTCTGTCCCTCCTACCATCTCAATTCTAAGTTTGGTAATTTGATAGAAATATGTTTCATTTTATATTTTACACTAATGAATTCCCGTTTTGGATGTTAACTCATGCAGTGAATTTTTTTTTTTTTTTTTTTTATATTTAAACTCATGTCATGTGTAGGTGAATTCAAGTACGAATTTTAGTGCTCAAGTGTAGCTATCTATATTTGCGTGTGCCAATTTTAAAATCTTTCAAATATTAGACGGTCTACTAAGTAGTTAGCAATCTATCAAGTAGTTAATGACAGGGTTGACAATGAGAGATTATCACAAGGACAGCTAAGCGCTCTATTATTTTTTAGAATATTTTAAAATTTGGGTCAATTTGTAATGAAATATTAAAATTTAAAAATAAAATTTTAATTACCTCAATGAAATCTGAATTGCACAGTTGAGTGTCAGAGGTCGCTTTGAGGTATGATATTTATAATTTATAAAAACAACCTCGCATCAACTAAGTCCGAGAATCTCTACAGTGCTAACCAACCAGGAAGAAGCAATGAAACAATTGTTTAGTCAACAAATTAAAACTTAATCTAATTAAGATAGCACATGAGGAACTTACGCTGATTTACGCGTCCATCTACTTCGCAAACAAGTCAAGATCTCCTCTCAAATTCCATCTAGAAGTGGACTTTCTGACCACTCTTCCAGTCTTCCTTGTACAAAAATATACTTCCCCCCAGAAGCGTTGCTGGATCTAGAAATGGGGTTATGGGAAGAGAGAAGAACACTGGTGTTAGTCAATCTTGCCTCAATCATGGAGAGAGCAGATGAGGCTTTGCTACCGGCAGTGTACAAGGAGGTCGGTGCGGCGATTCATGCCACACCGACCGGTCTCGGGTCATTGACTCTCTTCAGATCAATTGTACAGGCGGCGTGCTACCCTCTCGCAGCCTACATGGCTACACGGTACAACCGGGCCCATGTGATCGCTCTTGGTGCGTTTTTGTGGGCTGCTGCTACCTTCCTTGTCGCCATTTCTACCACATTTCTACAGGTTGTTAATTTAGTCAAGGTTTTTATTTATGAGTTTTCTTTTTAGTTTTTGGTTGGAAAGTAAATTTTGAGTTAGATACGGACCGTCCGATATATCAGAGGATTAATTTTTTTGGGGCTTTTTGGTTGGTGATATGAATTATGTGGGAAACTGAAGTGGGTTGGGTATAATACTTTTGACCATTGAGTCTATAGTAGTACTATGTATATCACGGTTTGGTTAGTAGTACGAATTAATATTTTTATTTTTAAAATTCTAATTGTTGATCCGAATCGTTCAAGATGATTTTAATATGAATATGTACTTGTAGACCAAATTTTATAAGTTTTAGAATTCTTTTTACTATTTTTAAAATAGATATAAAATTATTGTTTTGGATGGTCCAGATTTTTCAGATCAAGTGTTTTTCTACCTATCTTAAAAAATATAAAATTCGATATACAAGTATATATTCATATGAAATCATGTTGAACAATTCGGATCGACAATTAAAATTTTGAAAACAAAAATATTGATCCGTATTATGAACCAACCCGTAATATGTATAGTACCATAGACTCACTCATTTACTTTTGAGTGGGTCTATGGTAATATGCGATTTGATCCGTAATAATTAATATTTCTGTTGACTAACTATTCCGAGTCTCCTATTTTGTCTTTGTCTGCTATTGACTATTTGACTAATTTAGTGTTTCCAAAAATCTTGGAATTTTTTTTTTATTAATCTTCAATAGATCAGCTAAATTTAAAAATGAAAAATGTTCAATTTAGTTTAACATCCGTGGTGTAAAATTAAGTATCAATATTGTTGAAGGTTAAATACATTGTTTTATTAAATAAAAATTGGAAAAAAGCATGCAGAGAAATCTGCTTTAGTGAGCAAATTGGAAAATTTTATAAAATATCATACCTTTTAAAAATATCAAACAAAATACCTCTTCTTTATATTTTTTTGACAAAATGTCCTTGTAGAACTCAAATTTTTCGAAATTCAGATTTAGTGAAATAACTTAATTTTTGAATTTTAGATTGGGACCGTTCGATTCAAATCTGCCACAATCCATCCTGAAATGGAGATCACACATCCCGAACATCATATTCGAATCATGAGACAATCCCAAACAACAGATTCGAATCGAACCGTCCTCATCCTAAACCCAAAAAATAGGTTACTTTAGATCCGGACCCAATTTTCCCTCCCTCCCCCTTTGTCCTCCCCCCTCTCATTTACTCCCACTAAATAGAATGCTTTATTTTAAGCCAAATTCTGCCTCCTTTTAAATAACCTTATAGATTCTTCCCTTCTCTTCTAAACTCCGTTAGCACGATGCTACTACAACAACTGATCGAGCTCTTAAAATTGGCACTGCTTAAAATTAAGCACCTAAATAGTGTAACAAGAAGTGATATTTTATTTATTTATTGATGGCTAGCTTTTGTTTACTGACATTTTACATGTTAGTCCCTGCTAATGCAAAGAAGTACAATATTGTAAATGGACTCTTCCAGAAAGATAAACATGCTGTAAACAAGCACTCTTCCTTGCTGTGTTGCATCCATTAATTATACAGATTTTCTTGAGTATTCGAACTTAGTTTAAATCATCTTTAAAACAAGGTATATAGGGACCAATAAACTATTATTCTAATTTCTCCAAAAAACTGAAACTATATATACTTATTAGAGTACATGGGAACAACTTGGAATTATTAATTGGGGACCACAATTAGAAATTTAAGCTTATTTTGTACATCAAAGTTGTAGCAGTTGGTCATGACAATTCATAATAATCTCAGCAGAGAAACAACCAAGCAAACCTTTTTGTTATATTTTGTAGTTCATTTGATCGAACTGAAAATTCAGGTGATAGTTGATTAAAAGAATTGTAAATAGTCCCTTATTATAACTGGATTTTTATACTTCACCTGGAATGGCAGGTAGCAATTTCAAGAGGTCTGAATGGCATTGGGCTAGCCTTGGTCATACCAGCTATCCAATCCCTAGTTGCTGATTCCACTGATGATGAAACACGCGGTTCGGCATTTGGTTGGTTACAATTCACTGGATTTTTCGGTTCCATATTCGGAGGGTTTTTCTCAATTTACCTAGCTTCTACAACAGTAATGGGTATAGCTGGTTGGAGATTTGCTTTCCATCTTGTTGCATTTATGAGCACAGTAGTCGGGTTTCTCGTTTGGCACTTTGCGGTGGATCCACATTTTGCAAGTGGTGCCTTCTTGACCAACAAGGGAGGTACACACAGGTCGGCATTGGAAGAGGCCAAGGATCTAATAAAAGAAGCCAAAGCTGTCATGCAAGTGCCCTCATTTCAAATTATTGTCGCACAAGGTGTCAGTGGTTCTTTCCCGTGGGTTTCCCTCTCCTTTGTGCCAATGTGGTTTGAGCTTATTGGATTTTCGCATGCCTACACAGGATTCTTGATGACTCTTTTTTCTATTGCCACTTCAATTGGGGCTCTGTTTGGGGGTAAGATGGGAGATTTACTTGCTCGGCATTTTCCTAATGGAGGAAGGATAATTTTGTCACAGATCAGCTCGGGTTCAGCAATTCCACTTGCAGCAATTTTGCTACTGGCTTTACCAGATGACCCATCAACTGGGTTTTCACATGCTCTTGCTATATTCGTCATGGGTTTGATCATCTCTTGGAATGCCGCAGCTACAAACAAGTATGCCACCTAAATTTGTTATGAATGTTTTTCTTTTTGTTAAATTTTTGCTAATTATGCCCTCAGGTTTTTAACACTTTAACACTGCTTTGTTGGAATGTTATGCTTGCTTCCTTAGCAGAACCGAACAAAGATATTGTTTTATCTAGTTTGAACGGAAGATTTCATTCTTTTCCCTGGTTGCAAAAGAATGTTTATCATATAATTTTTTTTACCCATGTACCTACCAAAATTCCTATTATTAATATATCCAAAATTGATGACCCCCAGCAAATTATTTTTTTTCTCACAATCATCCGGCATCAAGTTAGTACTGCCAGACACAATCAACACGATAGAAAGTCAATACTTACAATATCAAATCTTTTTGGACAGAGCTACAACTATGACTCATCAAGTTATATTGCATAATTAAATGCCTAACATGTTGTGAAGTAAAACTCTGAGAAGTTCAAACTGTCGATCGTTAATTTGGTTGTATTCCTCACTAAATTTATATTTTACAATGCCTCATGGAGGTTATGATGGTATCAGTATGGCATCCCAACCTGGCCTTTCTACATAAGAATAATGAAAACAATTACCACATTGGCCTTAAAAATCTTAATTATCACATCAACAAAGATAACTGTAATGATTTTACCCTAATGTTTTATGCAGCCCAATATTTGCAGAGATTGTACCAGAGGAATCAAGAACAAGCATCTATGCGCTGGATAGATCTTTTGAGTCTATATTAGCTTCATTTGCCCCTCCAATTGTTGGGCTTTTAGCTGAACATGTGTATGGATATAAAATAGGAGAGAATGATAAGAGTGACGATCCTATGATAAATCGAGAAAATGCTGCCTCTTTAGCTAAGGCGCTGTACACTGCCATATCTATTCCAATGTTACTTTGTTGCTCAATATATTCCTTCTTGTACTGTACTTATCCAAGAGACAGAGAGCGTGCTCGGATGCATTCTCTGATTGCTGCAGAAATGGAGCAGATAGAGTCAGAGAGTTCAGATGTAGAGCGAAATGATCCTCAACTTCAAAATATTCAATCTGTAGTTAGCAACGAAATGAGTGTTATGAGTTTGGCATATGAGGGGGAACCTGAGAGAGATATTAGCACAGAGAAGTTGCTTTCACAGAAATTGTAAATGTAAGTGCACAATTAGTCTATTGATTCGTCTCCCATTTTGATTATTTTTTAGCAATCTTGACAGGTCAGTTCATTTAAGGTACGAGATAGCTTTTTTTTTTTTTTTTTTGCATATTTTACTAATCTTTAGCATAATGGTGATTATACATTTACGAGATGTTCCACTGTGAGATGTGCAAAGGAGCATCTCACCCGTCGTGTGTTGGGTCTTACAATAAAAAGGACCCAAAGTTTGCACAAGGGAAGTGTCCACCATGCGGGAGCGGTGGTACTGTGATATTGGTGTCGTGATCACGGAGGGCGATGGTTCTAAGGGCGATGGTTCTAAGGTTAGAACGCTTCTAACATCTATCTATCCCTCATTATTTCAAATTTGGCTAACCTTACCATTAAACCCTAAACCCTAACCCTATATTATGTTTTTAATATTTGTGGTATGCATGGACATGTTATTATGTGATATTGCTATGTTTTGGATATGTTGGATGTTGTGTTGCTACATATGTTAGAACATAAACTTATTTATGCTATGATAGTTATCGTCATGAGCAACTAATTAACTCTTTTCTAGAGTGAAGGTATATAATCTTGAATTCTTATGCGTTTAATTTAGAGGTTCATTTATATTTATCATTTGCGTTTGATCTGAATTCTTTCTGTGATTTATTCTTTGTATTACTACCTAACTTGGTGCGTTTAACCTCGACACCATGGAGATGTACACTCCATGGTAAGCGTAAATAGAGTTGACTGGTAGGAATATGATACAATTATCTTAGATCTAATAAGAAAAATAGACGTACTTATTGATCCCTTGTGACCCGACCTTAGTTAGAGACCTATTGGAATATGGATCTAGAGATGAACATTGCATTCTATAAACTGATAGTCTTGGTTATTTCAACTACGGTAACTATGAACTTAAATCCTTCTGGTCTTGGTAATTGAAACTTAACCGCATTGCTCCGGAGACGTAGACATTTTAAGATGAACTCCGTTAATGTTCCGCATGCCAATTTCTCTTACTCTATCTATTTAATTTACATTGTTGATTGATTGCAGTTGTTTGTTTGTTTTACCTACCATCACGAAAAACATCTAAGATTTTTTAAGTCGCCATGTTCACCCCCTCTAGGTGCCGTTAGGGATAACATGAGCTTCACAGATCATCTTTGCAAGTTCATCTATGTTGGTAAAAACCTGCTGTGGGACAAGCTCCTAGTTGTATACAACACACTTCTGCCAACTGTGGATGTCAAGATGCTCTTGTGGATGTAGCAATTGTTCACGGAGGCTACGAAGTGAGTCTAGATGTTGTTTTAGACTTAAGAAAGCAATGCCTGCATCTTCAAAAAAACTGGTATCATTGAAATTCTTGACCGGATGCCTATCTGTCTGCCCTCTAATTGAAAATCTATCTTCTATAGGATCGGGCACTATATCTGCATCTCCATATGATAAGTGATTAGAATTCCAACCCCCTTCCCAATCATCACCTGTGTAGATCTGCTATCACATCGACCCCTTCACCATCAATATCAGTTTTGTTTTGATCAACAACGAGTAACAGTCTAAGTATTAACTCTGGTACAAATGGAAATCTAGCATGGATTATAGGTTCAGGTGGGGGTGGTGGTGGTGGTAGCTCGGGGGTAACATTAGGAGTATAATGTTGGTGGTATAGTATGTGATGATAGGCTTACACTTAATGCAGGTTGGGAAATGATATATACATTTATGCTGGTACAATGATATACATGTTGTCTAGTTATGTTATATTGTTATATATATGACTTGTTGGTTTATAATGTTGTATATGTTACAGATATAGGTTACAATATGCATTCTGGATGTTGTTTATTTATATATTTAATGTTAGTTCAAATATTGGATGCATGAATGCATTTTTAATATTGTTGTTTGAAATGATGTGTTTAAAAAAAGGTAGCAAATGGAGGCTAGCTAACTCCTAATAGGAGCGTAATTCAAAAATATATATATAAATCATGAATGACTCAAATTAAAAACAGATGTCAAAGCTAAGATAACAACTCCAACGAAAACAAAAACGATGGTGTATGTGACTTTTGCCATTGAAAAGCATATTCAAAAGTCGCCACTAGTGGAGAACGTACAATTAGTGCCGCCTTAAAAAACCGACACTAATACTTTAGTATCGGTCATTTGCAAAAAGCCGACACTAATAATATTAGTGTCAGTTGTTAATAAATAGGCGACACTAATAACTGAGAATTAGTGTCGACTGTTTATAAAAAGGCGACACTAATACATTAGTGTCGCCTATTTATAAACAGCCGACACTAATTCTCAGTTATTAGTGTCGCCTATTTATAAACAGTCGATACTAAAGCTGAAAAAATTTCATTTTAAGTCCCGCGCACCTCTTTCACAACGCACGTCTAGGGTTTAAAACACAACCTCCTTTCTCCCTCCGCACATCTCTTCCGCTCGGAAAAATCTAACTGGCCCTCTCTCTTGAGTGTTCACGTCGCTTCACGCTTCTCTTCGATCTGATCTTCTCAAACCTAGCCGCTTCTTCTAGGCGAATACTAGAAGATGGCGATGTTTCATTTTGTCAACTGTGCTCTCTCGCTACACCACCTCTCTCTTGCAACAACAGGCATTGCCTAGATGGCGTTGCCTCTGTGGACTCTGCAGCGAAGTAGAGAAGAGGTGAAAAGAACGCTCTGGTTCACACCAAAACTTCAAACATGGCAACAGTAAGCTTACTTCAACAACAATGCCTTTTCTTGCATAATCCATCTATAAGAGTGTTAAAGGTCACAACATCAGGTTCATACCCTTTACACATCATGTCATGTAAAAAATCCACTATTGTCTCAATTTCAGCATTCTTGTATAATCCATCTATAAGAATGTTATAGGTTACGACATCAGGCTGATGCCCTTTAGAAATCATGTCATGTAGATAATCCATTGCCTTCTCAATTTCAACTTTCTTGCACAAACCATTTATAAGAATAACAATAGATAATATATGAGCAATTTGGATGATATTTTATTTAGGGAGTGTTATTTGTAAATTATGATAAATTATTTGATATTTTTGTTTTATATATACTTCAGCAAAAATATATGAGCATCCCAGAACAAAACATTTCATTTTGGGAATTTTTTATGATTTATAGTGAATTTTTTGAATTTTTTTTAAAAAAAAAAACATTAGTGTGGGCTATTTATTAAATGGCTGATATTAATACTTATTAGTGTTGGTTTTTTAATAAATAACCGACACTAAAAGTTAATATTAGTGTCGGCCATTTAATAAATAGCGACACTAATGCCTTACTTTTAGTATCGGCTATTTACAAAGTATTAGTATCAGTCCTATTAGTGTCACCTAATATCCAATACTAATATCCATAAACAACCGACACTAATTCCAAGTTCTCCATTGATGCGCTGTGTTAAAAACATTTGCTATCACTTTAGAAAACACAAGCGATGCCGTTGAACGTGCATGCCAGTTTGTAACACTGTTATTTAAGAAACGCCATCGGTTGGATACTTTATGTAATAGCATAGGTGCACAATGCCATTGGATCCAAGTGGATGGCAAAGGTCAACACTTTTCTTATCGAAGCAATAGACAATGATTCAAAATCCAATGATGAATTGTGATTTGAGTCGATGGTGAAGTGTAATGAATACTAATTCCGCTAGCCTAATTATCTAATGCCTGACGCAAAACCGAAGAGAATTATCTGGCCGAATTAAATTTGTACGTTGTACTTACAAATTATAATAGATTGCATTGCTCCGTCCGATTTTTTCTTTTAGCTGGCCTTGGACGGAATGGACACTACGGTACGTCCATATTTTTTTTTTATTTTGTTTATTTTTTGTTTTTACCAGAAGGGACGGATTTTACCGACCTGTATAATTTTCTTTCTCTACTTAATTAATTAAATTAGATTTAGATTAGCCTCTGGATGGGATAAATCAATCTGGTTTACCTATATATCGAAATTCCATCAAATCGATCCCTTCTGTGATATTTTTTATTTAATTTTTTATTAATAAAAAATCGGTAATGACGTCTTTGTTATTTTTTGAGATTTATCAGAACGATGCCATTGTTTGTTTTTTAAATGCAACAGATCGATAAAGAAAAAAATCGGACTACGTAGAACACGCTCTAATCTAGAGATACGTAAAGCGTAGCTCCCATAGTTTTGCAGCTAATCCTTACATTACCTAATTGATATTATATTATATGATATCAATTAGGTATGTGATTAGCAAAATTGGTCACAAGTTGTCAATTAGTAAGAGGAGGAAGCCTCCGCTCCCGTGCCATATATGATACCCTTTGTCGGCGAGGTGAAAATGCTTCGAAGTTCGTGCAATGATCTTACTTTAGTGCAAGTAGCAAAAGAGACAAATGCATTATTGGCCTATATATTAGTTAAGATTGCTCGTGGGTCGTGACTTGGTCAGGGGCAGATGCAGGATTTTTGTCAGCATGGAGTAATAATCGGATGTAAATAGTTTATTGAGTTTAAACCCAATAGCTTATCGAGTACAATTCATCATAACAAAAAAAATACCAATCAATATAATAAAAATTCAAAATTACTTGAAAAAAAATCAACAATTTGGTTCAACTAATTTTCGCTATTTGGGATCAGCGCCTATTTGGGCTTCGCTAATTTATTTGCTCAGAGTTTATATGAACTCCGTTCCGTCTATTAAAATTTCAGAATGGGCTACAGGGGGGCAATTTGAATTTCAGGGAGGGGCAGAGGTCTAAAAAACAGATTTTTAGTACTATTTTTGAAAATCCAACGGAGGGCAGCTGACTCCCCTGTGCTACAGTAGATCCGCCCCTGGACTTGGTGCGGTCAAATTGGCCTAATAATTTTTTTTGGATGATTGGATGATGTGGGAATCACTATTAAAAAAATTACTTCGTGTAGGTTTAAATATAAATTAGTCATCGGTTTTCGAACCGATAGCTATTGTCACAATAATGAGGGTATATACTTGTACCATCGGCTTAGAACCAATGGTGTTGAACATCTACACAATCAGTTAAAACCACCTTACATCCTTCAATCGATGGAAAAGGTTCTTAACAGTGTGCATTATCACTCTTTTGCTTAAGGATTAATCTTGATTATGTATTCCTGGATCTATTCCATTTGTTTTGGTACTGCTGCTTTCATTATTTATATATTTATTTATTTTTATTTTTTATATTTGCTAAATTGTTCTATTGGCAGTGGACAGTTCTTAATATTACTACTTGGGATGGTTGTAATAGGTAATACATGGTTTAGAATCAGAAGACATCAACTTAATTTATTTATTTTCTTACTATCATCATTTTCATCAGCATATGATGTGTCAATAAGTTATTTTTTTTTAAATAAAATTTTATCCATAATTAAGTATTCTGCTTTCTAGGGGTGTCAATGACACCCTTTTACCCGACCCGTATCGTATCTGAAAATACGGGTAAGGGTAAAATTTTTATTCCGTTAGCTAATCAGGTATGGGTAAGGGTAATGATTTTTTTTCGTTATCTTACCCTTTTTAGTATAAGATAATTAAAAAAAATAAAATTACATATATAAATATATATTTGTATGAAGATGATACATGGTACAATAAATTTTTTGTATTTTATTAAATTTTCATAATACAAATTAGTTGTATTCATTATTATTATTTCTTATTTTAAAAATTATTTTATCAAAAACACAAATTGAAATGTTAATGACGCTTTTTTATCCGTTTACCCGACCCATACCGTATTTGAAAATACGGGTAAGGGTAAAGATTTTTTTTCGTTATCATAACGGGTACGGGTATAGAAATGTCTCCACCCGACCCGTATCGTACCCGTTGACAACCCTAGTGCTTTCCCTCCCTTCTTTTCTTATATCTCCTTTTGCATCTTTGTACCAATAACCAAGTACTCAGGCAACTGACCTTTCATGCCAGAACTTAAAACGTCCCCAATTTCGCACATCACGGATGTGTCTAACTAGTGTTTGCTTTCAAACAGATTGCACGGTCTGGATCGAAACTCAAAACTTGACTTACCTCATTTTTTTTCTCGGACGACTATGTAAGAATTAGCTTTATTAACAGAACCAATTTCATTGAGACAGATCTATCAGATTGAACATATATATGTCACTGAGACATGTAATCTTCTCGTCAGATGACTCGGTAAGAATTGATGGAGTCATATTTAAACTGATATATATATATATTTTTTTTTTCAAATATACTTTGATTTTTGTATAAATAAAGAAGATATTATAAACAATAGGTTAAATACAATACAAGTATAAAGTAAAATAGTCCATAATTGCCATACATAGTAAGTTCTAAATTCCTAAGACAAATAGAAACGGAATACTTAATATATACTTGATAAGGTATCTAATCAGACTTCACAATATAATTTTATTGAAAGCATAAATAAAGTACTCTGGACTATGAAGCACACTAAACTATATATATGGTATTAATTATGTCACGCTAGTACAGACAAAGTACAAAAGAAAATAAAAATTAATTAATTCTAATAAGATAAGTACAATTTTGTAATGCTCATTGCTCACTACAAACTAATTACTAATTTAATTATCAAATATTAATCACGGATTATAGTAAATTAATATAAGTTTTTCTTGTTAAACCCTGCTAGATTTGAAACTTTTTCTAAATTAATTTATGTAAAATTTATTAAAATTGTAAATTATTGAAATCAGAAAATATTAGATGGTATAACCAACTTTCTTTACAACATGAAGAAACCCTCTGAATACCGAAATCAGGAATTCAAAATGCATTCATGAAATTATAGTAAAATATAAAATAGGAAATTTGACATTGAAAACAGCTTAACCTGGACCTCCCATTTAGAGTGCTCATGTCAAGCTCTAATTTATGTAAGAGGCTACATGCTCTTAATTTCTCTTCTCTGATCAATCGCTCTCTTGATCTCTCTTATTTCTCCTGTTTTGGTAAATTTTTGTGTTTGGTCAAAATCAGGTCAGATAAAGAACTGCGATATGATCAGAATTTATGGAACAATTTTAATAAAAAACGATGAATTTTAAAGTGCAAGCATACAAGCGTTGGAGAAGGAAAAAACGAGAAACATTCTTAACAATTTGGATCATGTACTAAACACATATCTTGCATCAAAAAATAACTTGTTGATGTGGTGGTCAGGATTTCATATCGGGTGAGAGAAACTCCTCAACCCATTAGTAACAATTTAGTTCTTTTGGAAGAAATTGTGAAAGATTTTAATAATTCCTTCATGAGACTTGCTTGTAATCCTCTCTAGTACATTTTCCTCCACTGGTACCAGTCAGTACCAGTGTTATGTCCTTGTACTGGTACGGTTAATTCCGAGTATGGGTGTACTTTAACAAATTCGTAACTATTTCTTGTCGAAAGGGTTAAAGAAAACAAAAAAAATTCTAACATACGGTTGTCTCAGGCCGTGTGAAAAAGGAAAAAGAAAAAAAAAAGAAAAAAAAATAGATCTCTTGCTTGGGACTTTAAATATGAAAAATATGGGCTGTCTTGTACTTGGGCCGAGATATTAAATGGAATCCGGGCCTATTCGGCTATAGGTACAATGCACTAGATCCTGTAATATTCGTGCCATACAAATCGAACGGTCCAAGTCTAAACTAAAAAATATAGGTTACATTGGGAGCCGAATTCCTCCGCTCTCTCCTCCGACTTTACCTTCTTCTTCTGACAATTCCCCCCTGTAAAGGGTCTGAGTAACACTATCTCGAGATCGGGTTGCTGTTGGAAGAAGGAAGCCTAGGGGAGGTCTTTTCCTGGTTTTGTGGATCAATTGGTATGTTCTTTTTCTTCTCCTTCTTGATTCTGGTTTGGTTTTAAGAAAAAAAAAAAAAAAAAAACAGTCATTATTGGTTCTCTTGAGGGGCAGTGTCATTATTGTTTCTCCTGTGGATCAATTAGTAACATTATTGTTGCTCTGCTTAGTTCTCTTTGTTGAATTTCAGGATTTTTGGGTAAAGAAAAAGGGGACTTTTGGGAAATTTAAAGGCTATCGAACTTTTTAAGCAAGGATTTTGCTTAAGATTTCTGCAGTTGTGATGGTTTCTTCATAAAATTCATAATGGGTTATGATGATTCTTGCGTGGTGCTTGTTTGATTTTTGTGTAGATGCTGGCATTATTTCTCGTGCTTGTTTGCTTAACTATATTTTCCCTTTTTTTAACTGATTGACCCGAATGAAACAGATCTCACCCTATCTCTGCACGTATAGCATCTTGATCAACTGCTGTACCTGAGTGGATCAGGTCGGATTGATGTCTTCAACCCATTACTGAAGGATCTTTGTAAGGATAATAGGATCCATGAAGCCGCAGCCATAATGCTCGACAAAATGCCTAAGCTGGCCTACACACCTGATCACTTCTCCTATAGCGCACTTATAAATGGGCTTTCTAAGATGGGCAGAGGGACAAGTAATCGGATTACTCGTCAGAGTCTGTTGATACAAGTTCCTTTTCAACATTGAGACGGTGAAGTCAGTTAAATTATGGATCAGTGGCCACCAGTAGGTGTCGGAAAGGCCCTTGTATCAGCAAACTCTGACAGTATAATGTTGCTGATAATTGCCATCCAAATAAGTTTCTCCATGCATGTGACTCAATAGGTCAGAAATAGATTGTCCTTATTGAAAATGTAAATAAAATTCTGGGGTTCTGTTTGTATAATTATGTAATATTGGCTGTCGCAAGCAGGAAATATAAAGAAAAGAAAATTGAAAAGAAAAACCAGCATGATATACTACAAACCATGATCCTTCACATTCCAGTATCATACTTGAATGATACCAAGTAAATGTTTCATGTTCATTTACACAAAAAATTGCCATTGCCATTTATTTTTAGATGACCCAATATATATCTGGTAGAATCAGGTGGGACCTTATCTGACTTTCTAAATAATGCAATTGTTCAGCATTGATGTTGGGTCTAAGCAATTCTTATTTGGATTTATTTTGTTTGATTTGTTTATTAGCTGTAAAATTGCAGTTTTCTACAGCTCAAGAACTAACACAAGACCACTTGGGAGAGATGGTTAAACTTTATTTTCAAGTTATTATTGGAAAAATGCATTTTTACTTTAATACCCTTCAAAACCTTATTTTCAAACTGCATTCTGTTTATAAAATAGAGCTCTTACATTCAGTGCCCTCAACGCCCTCCATTTTATTTATTATTTTCACTTCTCCTACATCTAAAACTTTGTAGTTGCTTGACTTGAGCTATTATTTCTACATAATTGAATAGACAAAAAATGATCCTTTTTTTTATTATAATTTTTTTTAATAATCTTTTGGTATTTTGACAGGGGACTTGGAGAAATTACATCACAACAGTTTCGATTCATGTACGTCTTTCCATCTCAGCTTTATTCTTCTGTATCATCAAATTTCTTTTAAGATGATTACTTTTCTTTTACTTAAGATTGATCAATGATTTAATCCAAAAAATAGTACTAATATATCACATGAATGGTCCATATAGTATCTTCTTCTCCTGTTTTGGTCCCTAAAAGTTTTAAAGTTCCCATTTTGTTCTCGGAACTTTCTATTTTATGCTACCATTACCTTCATAAAATGCTGCGTGAAAAGTCCATTCAGTGTCCAAGTCAACATGATATCATGGCTTCCATAAGTAATATAGGTAAAGATTTTTTTGTGCATTTAATTCAATTTTTCTGTATAATTCACTGTATCAGATCTTCACAAATTGAGAAACTTTTGTGGGGTTTAAACACAGTGGTATATTGATGTTTTGTTCTCATCTTCATTCTTAATTAGTCTCAGTAAATTGTTGTTTTATTTGAGCGAAGTTGTGATGACAGTTCTTTTCTTGTATTTAACAAATTTGTTTGATAAAAAAAATAAAATAAAATTTCCTTCAATTTCTTATTTTAATACTACTTTAGTCATTGTCAAGTACATCATGTATTATCTGAATTTAAGTTGGTCGTTGGTACCATTTGCTAGAACCTTAATCTCCATATATAGACTTAAATTTGTTCTTTGCTTCAATTGTGCAGCTAAAATTATGAGAGATTTAAAAATAGTGCCTTTAAAATCAAGATTGGTCAAAATGAAGAATCTTTAATCAACCAAAATCTAAGTGGTCTAATGATAATTGACAACTGTTAGAAAAAAAAAATGCACACATTACTTTTAAATTTCAAACACTGTTGTAGGCCATTGAAGATAGGAGAAGCTCCTTCAATTTTTTGAGTTGGTGGTACAACAAATTAAATTATCTATCTACCATGAATCTGTTTGTTTATGATAATAATGCAATGTAATATAATGCATACCAGATGTTAGTATGATATGTTATCAATCAAGTAAACATTTATTTTTGCAACTGCTCTGTTCTACTAATCAGCCCTGCTCACAATTAATAGTCGCTGGATGATTCTATTGAATTACTTGAGTTGAGGGACTTATTCGGCCCTAGAATCGCCCCTCCCTTTCCCTCTCTCTCTTGCGCCTCCACATCGGAGGCTGTACTCTGCTCTGTAGACTTGCCCTTGTGGCATATCTTCTTCTGAAAATTCCACTCTCTAAAGAGCCTGAGTTCCTCCCTTGCAACCACTCTCCCTCTCTCTCTTTGTTGTTTTGATTCTCTGGGGTACAGGTTTGTGTTTCAATTAGTGTATATATAAATATATATCTTTTTTCTTCTTCTTCTTCTTGATTCTTTTTGGGTTTTAAGAAAACAGTAATTATTGGCTTTCTTGTGGCTTGTATGCTTGTTCATTTTGTTGGAAATTGAAAACGGACACTGTGACACTGTCCCCCTACTTATTTATTTAATTCTTGCTTGATTCTTTGGCAGTTCGCTTGATTCAGGATTTATGAGGCTTTTCCCCCCCAATTTACGTCCCTAACCCGGACTAGGGCTTCTTGATTACTGAAGGGTTCTTGTTAGGATAATAGCATCCATGAAGCTGCAGCATAGTGCTCGACCAGATGCCTAAGCTGGGTTACACACCTAATCTCTTCTCCTAACTCGTCAGAGTGTGTTGATACAAGTGCTTATTTAAACATTGAGACGGTGGTGAAGTCAATTAAATTAGAGGGAAAATGTTAGAAAGGCCCTTGTATCAACAAACTCTGATGGTATAATGTTGTTCATAATTGCCATCCAGATGAGTTTATCCAGCAACTCAATAGGTACGAAATAGATTGCTAGTATAGATTTTGCGGTATAATTATCATAGTAGGAAATATCGGCCGATACGTATCGGTATCTGCCGAGTCCGATCCTATCCTGAGCCAATCTTCACGTGGCAAATCATAAAAAAAAAAACCCGATCCTCCGATCCCGTATCGGTATCGGCGGGACCGATCCCAATCCCGATCCCGATACCGATAATTCCTACTATGATAATTATGTAATATTCATTTGTAAGAGGGGCTTAATTGCGAATTGGGCTGTCTGAAGCAGGAAATTGAAAGAAAATAAAGTGAAAAAATAAACCAGCATGATATGTTACAAACGGTGATCCTGCACATTCTAATATCCTCATTGAATGATACCAAGTTGTTGTTTAAGGTTCATTTATACAACAAATTTCATTGCCATTTACTTCTAGATGATCAATATGTATCTGGTAGAATTTGGTGATACCTTATCCGACTTTCTAAATATTGTTGATACCAGCCTATAATGCAATTAGACTTTAACAATCCAATATCAGAGAAAGCAAATAAAAGACTACGAAAAAATAAACGTGTGTATTATGGGTCAGTGGCACCAGTAGTTAATTTTACACTGGACCCGTTCAGCATTTGCTGTCGGGTCTTATGAATGCTAATTTGGATTTATTTTGTTTGATATGTTTATTAGGTGAATGAGGCGATAGTTGAAAATTATTGTTAATGTTTCTAAAATTATAGATCAAAATATTTAAAATTGAACGCTCAAATCAATCTTTAGTTTCCATTTAAGGAAAATTTTCAGACAATCTGTGTTTGATGCAATATTTGTGTTTCGTACATGATCAAAATTATTAAGCAAGACTGTATTGAATGTTTGAAACCATGCTTGTAAGATTCCTCTAATCGAATTTAAACTCCCAACTTTCATCTGACATATTTTCAATCTGATAGATCTGTCTCAATGAAATTGGTTATATCAATAAAGATAATTCTAACGTAGTTGTCCGAGACGAGAATGCATATCACCTGAGGTAACTCAAATTTTGAGTTTAGATCCGGAACCGTGCAATCTGTTTCAAAACAAACACTAGAAAGACACCTGCCTGATGTGCGACTTAAATAGCTTGTTTTGAAGTATCAAAGCTCACAACTGAAATTGGGGACATTGTAACTTCTGGCATGAAATTTCAGTTCCCTCAGTACTTATGATAATAAGAAAATAAATAAAGTTGATGTCGCTGAATCTAAACCATGTATTAATTATTACAACCATCGTGAGTGGTGATATTAAGAATTGTCCACTGCCAACAGAGTGATTTAGGAAATTACCAAAAAAAAAAAAAAAAAAAATGAAAGCAGCAGTACCAAAACAAATGGAATAGGTCAAGGATGACATAATCGAGATTAATCCATAAGCAAAAGTGTGATAATGCCCACAGGCACACACACAGAGAAAATACACCGACAAACCATTAAAACATAAATAACCAGAATATTCGAAACATAAATGTAACCAACTTATTCTGATGAACCAAGAGTCCACAATTATCCGCAGCGTACAACAACCGTCTGAAACGAATTAAAGGCGGTTTTATCATTAGCACATCATGTATATCAAATGTATTCTGATCGATACAGCATTGCACATCAGATCATATCACTTTCTGACAGATGTGTTCTTACTAATTACTAAATGCATATATGCCTGAGTTGCACAAATGACAAGCTTTCTATCAAGCTATAAATTCAAGTACTTTTTGTTGGGATCATTATGTACGATATAAATGCAGTTTTCTTTAAAATTTCATATTCACAATTATTAGATGTTATGAACCAATCTCAAACTTCCTATCATTAGAGAATTAAATTCACATATATTACGGATCATAATGCATGTCTCATACATTTTGAATTGGACGGATACACTAGAGCACCGAATACCTGTTAAATCATCATTTTGGCGCAAAAAATAGCGGCTTGTTTTCAGGTCCAGCTTGTCCTTCTTTTCCTATCTTGTGACGATGAAGGCATATCTTCCGGTGGTCCTGCAATATTAAGAAATTATTAAAATACTAAAAAGCTTCTGCATATTACAAAAACACATTATGATGAAGTTAGAAACACACACACACACATATTAAGATAAAAATATTCATTTGCATCACTCTTATGTGAATTTTTTTTCCCATAATATTCGCTTGTTACATAAAAGTTGTGGAAAACCTTAAGTTAGGAAAAAATAGTCATTTGTAGCTAAGCCAAATGAGCACACCAAAGAATAAAAATAAAATGAGAACCAGCTTTTGTTTTAGTGACAAAAATGCTCTCCGCGTGAGAGGTCGAAGGTTCGAAAAATCCGGATGGGAGATTCATTTGTTGATATTAAATAGTTGAATGACTTGACTTCCAACCTTTACTAAAAAAATAAACGATAAACTGTGTGCAATATAAAGTTGAGTTATATTTTAAAGGATAATGAATGAGTCTGTCTGCACAAACTTAAACAAGTTCACATGTGCAAAAGGTACCTCTGATTTTGAAATAAATGAAAGTAAATAAAATCACTTAAAATCTATCAATCTATGCATTTATTCTTCTTTGACCAATGAAAAGTGTTGTTCACATGTGCAAAAGGTACCTCTGATTGTTGAAGTATTACTATTAATGCAGGGAAGAGAAGGATGTAATTTTACTTTAGTGCAATGATGTAATTTGTGGTTAGGATAATGTAATAGCTGATAGCCACTGTCAGTTTTTCAAAAAAAAAAAAAAGTATGAAATCACCTGATGGCAGATTATCTTTTATATTTTGACCTCTAGTCTCCTGAAGCACAGGACAATCCTCAATAGTGACTGTCTGCACAGATGCAAGAAACTCGAGCCCCCCTACCGACTGTAACTTGCTACAGTTTTCAAATATCAATTCTGAAAGATATTTAAGATTGTTTGTGACCTTAACTGGAATAGATACCAATCGTTGGCAATTTTCTATTTTCAATCTTTCAAGGGAAGTGAGGTTTTCCAAGCAACTGGGAATTGAATTTTCAAGGTCACCGCATGAACTCAGAATAAGGATCTTGACAGAGGGTGGCAAGACCATAGCATTTGGGCTTTGAAGCTTGGGGCACGACTCAATTACCAGCCACTCAAGAGATTCAAATCCTCCAAATGATTCCGCTGGCAGTGACACCAGTTCACAGCAGTTTCCTATCTCAATATGCTTAAGTGATATTGGCAGGTAAGATATAGTTGAGGCCTTCTGACAACCCCAAATGAAAACTTTTGTTAAATTTGGCCAAGGCTTTTCCTTCAACCAACTTGGTGATAAATCTGTACCTTCATAAAAGGAGATTCTCAATATTTTGAGATTAGGATGGGGACATAAACCACCAAGTACCTCCTCATCATGACATTCATTGTTTCCTGACCCCTCACCAGCATGACCTCTATATTCCCAATACAAATGTAAACTGTCTATTAATCCTTTACTTTCCAGTTGTGCCTTTTTAGCAGTTTCTCTGCTGGTAATTCTTTCAAGATTACGTATCATCACAGAACCACTGATTTTGGCAATGTTCTTTAAAATCTCAATTTTCAAAGATCGCAAGTCAACAACCAGATCGTAAAAATGGATTGCTTTAAACATATTTTCAATATATTTAACCAAGGAGACCTTTTCCAAAGGCAAACAGAGTAGTAGTAAATTAACTAAATTGTAGGATTTTTTGGGAAAGTGCTTAATATCATTGCAATAATTCATGTTCAGATACTGGAGGTTGTAAAGGTTACAAAATGACTCTGGTAATGTTACAACATGTGTTCCAGAAATATCCAAACACTGAAGGTGCTTTAGGTTTCCAATGTTTACGGGTAACTCCCTAATTTTGCAATTTGCAAGAAATAATGATCGAATATTTGTCAGCTCATGACACCAGCTTTTTATTGCTGTAATGTGACTACAGTACGTATCTTCTACCTTCAGAGAGAGCAATTTTTTATATCCACACAACTCTCTTGGTGCCATCAGCTCTAATTTTGTTCGAAAAACCGATAAATGCCGTATTTGAGGAGAGAGTACCTGTTCAGAATGCCCATTTTCGAGGCAAAAGCATTCATCTTTTGTTATAGATTGGCACACATCATGCATCAGATCATGGATAACATATTTATTATATTCATTGAATGTTTCAAAATTCGGGTTCCATAATTGGAAAAAGCATCTCCTTACAAGGTCATGAAAATAATTGTCTGCCAGAGTTATCAATTGTTGGAAGTTATTCAGAGGTTCAATTAAACCATGCATTATCCAAAACTTTGTTAACTCAGATTGGGTAAATTGAAAATCTTTGGGATAGAGTGAGCAAAACGAGAAACATTTTTTCAGATGAGAGGGTAAATATTGATAGCTCAATTGAAGTACCGGAAGTATATCGTTTTCCTCTCTTTGTATTTCCCATATTTTACTTTCTTTGATTTTCATCCAATGTTCAACATCTAAGTTTCTTCCCAAAACATCTCCGATTGTTTTAGCAGCAAGAGGAGATCCTTTTAGCTTATCACAAATTTTCTTGCCAATAAGTTCTAATTGATCTGGGACATTAAAATTGTTTGATTGGGCGACCTTACCAAATGTACAGATCTTAAAGAACTTCCAGTAAATATCATCTTCTAAACCCTCCAAATTTATACTACTTGTGCCTGGATCCACACATTCAAGAGACCTAGTTGTCACCAGCACTACACTTCCTTCAGATGCTCCTTCCATTGGTGCCAATAGACATTGCCAGTCCTTGCTCCAAACATCATCAAGGACTAGCAAAAATCTCTTGGAATTTAATTTATCTTGTAAAGTCTCTCGCAGGGTATCTAAATTACTAAGATTGCATTCCTTTTTAGTGGCACTCTCTATAATTTCTTTAGTTATCCTTACCAAATCAAAATTATCAGAGACACAAATCCACATAATTAGATCAAAATGTTTTTTTACCCTTGGATCCTTGCGAACTATTTGGGCAAGGGTAGTTTTCCCGACACCTCCCATGCCTACAATAGGTAAAACTAAGACATTCTGTTTCTTATCCGTTTTGATGCTACTCTTCCCAATGTCAAACTTAGACGTGCTCTTTGTTTTTCCTCTCTTCCTCTGATCAGATCCAGAACTGGGAACTCCGATTAGATGGATCACTTTATTCAACTCTTTATCACGCCCAATAACATTAGATGTATCAAGAAATGTGCTTGTATCACGCCTATAATCTCTAACAGTTTGACTAAATTGGTGGGGATTTTCTGGTATACCATGACGGTCACAGTTTTCTTTCAGTTTATTATGAACTTCATTAAGCCTATCAATAACCCTTTTTACTGTGATTGGGAAATTTCTCATCCATCTCTTAAAAAAAAATTCACCTGGGAAGCTCATTTCGATTTCATTCTTCAATCTTTGGTACTCAAGTTCATCAACTATGCTTTTGGCTTCGTAGATGGAATCTTTAAGCTGGGAATGGAGCTCATCTATCGAATCGTATATAGGTAATCGCCAGCATTCGGATCTCTCCAGGAGGCGACGTGCCTTAGGCAGTGCAGCACGAAGTTCTGAGATGTAACTATCGATAGCTGATCTCTCACGCCAAGAATCAACAAAAGCATTACCAACAGTTGACACCAAATAGACAACTGCGTTATCCCACAAAAGGCCGAGTGCTTTATCCATTCTCTCCTGTTACAGTAATCAACCACATCAAGGGAAGGATTAGATAAGTTGTGAAATAAGAAGAAAAAGTTTATTTTTGTTCTTCTCTCAACCTTCTTTGCAATGAATTGAAGCAAAAGAAGTATCTTTTTCTGTCAAATGATGCTTTTTGCTTGAGATGAGAGAAATGCAGGCTTCATTTTAAAATTTGTGTAAGAAGAAAAATATAATTTTTTTTGTAACAGGAAGGTTGTATTCTTTTTGCTTTTCTTTTTTATGCTGAAAAGAGAAGGAAATTGAGTATGTTGAAGACTTAGAGAAGGAAATGAAAGAGAAGTGCAATGATTCATACAAACAAGTCAACACGGACATATACAAAAAATACTCTTTTTTTTTTCTTGCACCGAGATCTGGATCTGTAGAAGGAAGATATGTAGACAAATACCAGAAAGAGCAGACATGGTGGGTCCAACGATTTATATTTTATTCTTCCTTGGAATTTGACTTTCAAATTTATATGTGTTCGATTTCTGTTTTATATATATATAAAGAGAGAGAGAGAGAGGAGGGTCAAATACTGCAACACAGGGGCACGCCGCTTAATGGGTACCAATTTGATTGCGGATCCGGATTGATGATATTTGAAGAAGTGAGGGGGTATATTGACAAAATACCCCTCAATTGTTAGAGGCTATGTTAGTGATAAATGTTTTCTACTATTAGTGTTTGATTTAGTTTGATGTTTTGTTTTTAGTTGTTTTGTTGCAATTTTCCTATGATAGCTGTCCCTTTTCTGGTAGAATAAGTGGATGAAATAGGTCTCTGATTCTGAGAGCCTACACGGAGGGTAGGAAAAAGGAAATTTCATTTGATTGTAAATTTGTAATTCTGAACTCTATTTTTCAATACATATAATTGGCAGCTACTGCCAATTTTTCAAAAAGAGAGGAGGGTTCCAATTAGGGGTGTCAATGGTACCTATTTAGCCGTTTATCCGACCCGTATCGTATTCGATAAGGCGGATATGGATAAGATTTTTTTTTCGTTAGCTTATTGGATATGGGTATGGGTAAGAATTTTTTTTTCGTTAAATAAATGGGTAAAGGTATGGGTAATGACTATTCCGTACCCATTATCCTATAGGGTAATTATAAAATCTAAATATATATTCAATTCAATTTTCAACCCACTTAAATGTATATTCGTGTTTTTGAATTTTTATTCTTTATAAAAAATAATTTAGTTGGAATTGATTGCACATTTTTTTATTAGAAATGCAATTATGTATATGTGAAATGAATGAGTTTTTGATGTTTAATTTGTAAAATATAATAAAACTAATTATTATACTGGTATTATCCGTTATTCACCCGCTACCGTTTCGTTACCCAATAATATTAACGGGTAAGGGTAGGGTAGGGTAGGGTAGGGTAAGATCAATTTTTAATGGATATGGGTAGGGTATAGGTAAAGTCAATTTTAATGGGTATGGATATGAAAATATCTCCACCTGACCCGTACCGTACCCATTGACACCCCTAGTTCCAATACCTCGTACTTTTCATACCTCATCATGCCTCACTTTTTTATCTTCATTTTTCAAAATCTAAATTGTCGATCTGAGCCGCTCAACATGATATCCATATTAAAATATGTACAAAATTTTATAATTTTTTTACTATTTTCTTAAATATGTACAAAATCACTGTTTTTGAACTGTAGAAACAATGATTTTGTAAAAATAGTAAATTTTTTTCAAATATTATAAAATTTCACTCTCAATATATTTTAATATAGATATCATATGGAGCGGTTCAGATTGACAGTTTGAAATAGAGAGAATTAACAAGAGAAGGAAAAAAAAAAACTTCTTTATATAAAAAAATAAAAATAAACCAATGAATCCAATAGTATACTGAGGAATCTTCATTCTCTTTTCACATGATGAATAATTGTTACATAGTTATGAATAATCCAATAGTATACCGGTTCACGGCTCATGTAAAAATTAATGAGTCGGCTAGCTTGTAAGCTGAGCCGAGTCGAGTCAAGTATTTACATGACCTGAGTCGAGCCGAGCTTTTTTCTTTCAAAAGCGAGCCAAGTTAAAGCCGAATCATTTTGCTTCTCTCATTGAGCCAAGCCGAGTTTGAGCTAAACCTTAATCATTAGTAGCCCTAGATAATTTGATGGTGAATCCAAATTTAGAATAACATTTCTAATATATTTTTTTTAACAATTATATATATTTATTTTTTTGAAGAATTTATTTTAAGAAGCACTGTAATTTTTATTATTATAAATAAAATATTTTTCAAAAGATTATAATTTTATTAACTACGAAAAGCGTTATTGGCATAAAATAATATAATTACTTAATTTTTTGGGATGTTAAAATACCAATAACAATGACTAAATGAGGTTTACTTAATTGCTAACTTTCTATAAGAAAAAAAATGCAAAGGAAGAATGTTTAATCAACCAAAATCTAAGTGGTCTAATAATAATTGACAACTGTTGGAAAAAAAAATGCACGCATTATTTTTAAATTTCAAGCACTACTGTTGTAGGCCATTGAAGATAGGAGAAGCTCCTTTAATTTTTTGAGTTGGTGGTTCAACAAATTAAATTATCTATCTACCATGCATCTGTTTGTTTATGGTAATAATGCATACCAGATGTTAGTATGATATGTTATCAATCAAGTAAACATTTATATTTATATTTGCAACTGCTCTGTTCTACTAATCGGCTCTGCTCACATTTAATTTAATAGTCGCTGGATGATTCTATTGAATTACTTGAGTCGAGGGACTTGAAAGTTTGTGCCTTGAATAGATATGAAGAAGAATAAGTTATTTATTGACAACATATCCCCAAATGTATGTAGCAATTTCATGATCTAATTAAGAAGTAAGAATATTTTGTTTGCATTGTTGAACAGACCGATACCAACAGGTTACTGGCCTAATATGGACATTACTAACACCTACTCGATCTAGTGTTGGCACTTGGCAGGCATTTAGTATCATAAAACAAATTGGGAGCAATATTACATAATTAATGGACCCAATGAAGTTGTTCGGAGCTATAGTAGGTCAAGTCATTCATGTCACCTCTTTCTTTTTATCATGCATAATGTATTATCTCTCACAAGTATATCATGAATTATCTTTTATATTATAACTATGTAGTTTGCATTTGACCATAATATGGAGCAACAACATATATGCTCATATGTAATATTATTTACCAAAAAGAAACGATTTAAAGCTTTCAATAAACTTATAATACATTATATAAATATGCTATTTTTTCATTCAATATACTAATATATAGAATTAACTAATATATTGAGTTTAGCAATAATTTAGTTTTTTCAAACATTAATTTACTAAGGTAATAGAGAAAATCAATATGTAACCGTAACAAATCAATATATAACCATACAACTCATAAAAATAGCTTTGAATTTAAGAAAGATGGTCCAGAGTTTGAATTTGCGTCAAGATATAAAATTGAGTTATTATATAACAGATTGTGAATTTTCAACCCACCAAGCTAAAGAATTATTGGACTTAATAAATTTATCAATATTTGATGTGTTTGCTTGGTTTCTTTAATATTAAATATCGTTAAAATTTAAATAGATCTCTTATGTGAGATTATGTTTTTTTAAATTTTCTTGAATTAATTACTTTTTATCTTGAAATAGATCTCTGTTGTTGAGTTACAATTTTTATTTTATTGTAATTATGGTTCTAAATATCAGAATCGGAATCGGTAATTTGATCATGGAATTGAAATCAGATAAATCAGCTCGAATCCGTTAAATCGGATCGGAAACTCAAATTTTTTGGCAGAAACTTGTTTTATATTAAAAAAAAGAAAAAAAAATGATATTTGTGATAGTTAATAGTGCAATATTAATAACACTCATAATAATTAAATTCAGATGGATAACAATCAAATTTGTAGTTTAATTACTTAATATATTAAAAAAATTCATATAAAATAGACTATTTCATAAAATAATAAATTAAACGTGAATGATATTCACAAAAGAGAAATAAAATGTTTAATTTCTACATTTTATATTTTTCTCAACAATCAAATTTTTAATCTAGTCCAATCCCATTCTTTACTTTAGTCAAAAAATAAATAATAAACAAACCGCTGTGTATGCATCTCTTTCACTCTACTTAAATATAAAAGAAATATAAATAAAATAAAACAGTAAATGATTCGCAGGCTACAGACAAAACAGGATTTTTTTTTTTTGGATCACGATATAAAATGGACAAGGTTTATTATGAACCACTAGAAATTCAAATTTTCTATAGTACAAAATTATACACCAAGTCTAGCCACAAAAATAATCGAAGATTTTTCTCCTAACTTAGCGAGGGACTTCGCCCTTTCCAATTTTTTTTCGTGCATCATTGCAAAATTGAACTGAAATCTCAAATCAATAACTTTGATTTTCTTGCTCTCAACCTCAAGATACAAAGAAAGCTAACGCGAGAAACCAAATTAGTCTACGACAATGATTTTCACTGCTCATGTACTAACTCGATCTGAAATTGGATAATTAACTCAGCTGAGTCAAACACTGTTCAATCGAGGTTTGATGAAAAACTCGCATGGGCACAAGACTCGGGTAAAATAAAATTCACCTGCAATGCTCATTTCGACTTCATTCTTCAATCTTTGGTACTCCAATTCATCAATGTAAGCTTTCGTCTTAATAGACAGAATCTTTAAACTGGGAATGTAGTTCATCTATTGAATCCCATATAGGTAATTGCCAGCATTCTGATCTCTCGATTAGGTACCGTGCCTCAGGCAGGAAAGCTTGGAGTTATGAGAATTGACGATCGATAACTTCTCACGCCAAGAATCAACACTTGCTGTACCATTGGTTGACAATTGGAACATTTGAATTGGGCTTGCCCACTTAATGGTAGTATCACAGAAGCCATCATTGTTTGGCACATCGCCAGAATGCTCTTCTACCACCAGGAAACATCCCCTGATCAAACTACTGATCCCCATCAAAAAACTGCACCACAACACAGTAACAATCCCTTCAAGGAGCAAAATGTAGCCTTGGTGTTGTCCAGCTATTGCCTCTATTTAGTGGTGAACCTTCCAGAGCTCTTACCAGATGAGATTGAGTCGACAGAAAACATGTATGGAAGTGTCATAAAAGAGATATTGGCCATTCATTGGTGCTGGATTCCCTGAATGGGATACTGGGTGAGAAAGGCTCGTTGCAACAATGCACTGCAAACAATGTGGGTTCAAAGTTTAATAGTTGGAAAGGGTGTCAAGCGGGCCAGCGATCTGGTGAATTGTGCCAATGATGGATCACTGGTGTGGACGATGTTGGCTGAATTTTGAGCGGAGATGTTGTTGTTCATTGCTTCATTCGACAATATTGATGGTCATGAGAAAATCATAGAAAGAAAGGAGTTTATCACACAACTACAGACATTACTTACCCATGCTGGTATTGTTACTAGGCCCAAACTCACCGAGCACCAGGATCATCAAAGTGAGAGCAATGCGGTTAGTGGAGATATTAATGTTTGAGTTGCCTCTTTCATTTAATACTGCTCATTTTCCTTTTGGCACATATATAAGAGGTGTGTTGGGTTCCTATTTATGTACTTCTGCTTTCAAAAAAAAATGTTTGTGTGGTGTGCTTATTTATGTATTCTTACTTTTATTTCAAAAAAAAATTGTTTGTGTGGTGTACGTGCTTATTTATGTATTCTTACTTTTATGAATAAAATGCTTATCTAAATTGTTTGTGCACTTCCATGACATAAATTAGTTGTTTTGTTTCAATTATATCTGTCATTTGTAGCTCTGTACAAAATTTCTTTGAGCAAGGAGGCGTTAATTTTTTACTGGAACAATTTGGATCTGATGCAATGGGTTTCGCATCCGTCCAAATTGCTTTAAGATCCATGTGCGCGAATAGTAAGACAATCAAGCACGGATATTAAACTGATGCACACGGATGTTACATTGGATCAGACAAGCGCACAAATATTAAAGAAAACATGCACGGATATTGAAGCAGTGCATATGGATTATCTTACAGCGGGTCAAACAGGCACCGAACCCATGACCCAAATTATTCACATTTTTTACAACTTTTATTGTTGTTGGTTTTTCCTATATTCAAAATTTTATTGGTAATCTTTTATATTTACTATGTTTACGGTGCAAATGTCGAATTAGGGCTTATTTAAAAAGTATATTTTGTTTGAACAACTATACAATATGCGCTTCTAAACAAAGGTTAAAGTTTTAAAACCCAGCCCGTTGAAACTTTTTCCCCCAAAGGCCTTAAACCCACTGTTCTCAAGAGGTTTGATGGAGATAAAGTCTATTTTCAGAGATTATTTTTGTTAAAATTCTTTTGAGACCGAAGTTCCATTCCTAAAAAAGTACTCTGGCTAGAATAAATCAATTGAGATCAAATTTAAAGGCACAGTCAAAAGGTCTGAAGATTACAATGGGAAATTACAAGCCCAATATATACAAGCAAGCCCGTTCAACTTGAAAGGTTAGACGTGCCAACAATAGAAAACAAAAACAAAAACAAAAACAAATGTGTTTAAGAGATAATGTGCCAACTAGGGGTGGCAACCAGCTCTTAAAGAGCGAGCTAGATCACACTCATATTCGGCTTGTTGGTGTATCAAGTTGAGCGAGCGAATTTGAATTTTAGGTTTCGAGCTAAAACTATTGCTCAAGACCGATTCGCGGGTTGTCCGAGCGAGCCGAGTTAGCTCGTTACTAGCTTGGTAGATTTATAAATTTGTATATTTTATTTCCTTATATCTTAAATTTTCATAACACATTTTATCAATTATGGCTAAAACAAAATAATATTTATATGACTAATAAGTGAGCAATACTATTAATTCAATTGTAATTAAGTAAATCAACTACTATAAATTAACTTCACAGCTAAATTCGTACATACAAATAAATCAAAATCATAAATTCACACAAACATATTTACAGAATAAATTCATGCATACCAAATCAAACAAATTCATACAAATTAACTTAATTACTTATAATTAATTCACACATATTTCATACAAAATTATCAATCAACTTAAACACAGTCCCAAATGCAATTGCCATAACATTGACAATAACATCCATAGATCATAATATTCCCAAACTGAAGTGAATGGATCCGATTAAACTATTAAACTATGTATATTAAATAGTTCGTTAATGACCGAGCTAGCTCGTGCCGAGCCATGCCAAACTCAAACTCATTAATTTTGGCTCGAGTATATAGCGAACAAGCTAATTTTAATTTTATCCACTAACGAATGAGCTGTTACCGATTGAGTCACAGGCGAATACCAAGCGGGCTACGAGCTATGAGCTTTTTTGCCAGTCCTAGTGCCAACAATAGAAAAAAAAAAAAACGTGTAAGAGTTTGCTTGTGTTTATTTAGGCCCGAATCCTCCGTTAGGGTCATGTGCACAATATTTTTGTCTTTGCATTTTATGAGACATTCCTCCCATGGAAAACTATATTTTCAGCCTAACATTTTACAAATCCAGCAACATTATATATTATGTAGCATTTGAAAAAAATTAAACCCATGACAGTAAATTCCTAAAATTTTTATCCCTAACATAAAATGTTATCCTTAACAATGTTGGGTCACGAGAATACTGTCAAAAGACAACGTTTCACCTTAAGAGGAAAATTGTTAATGTGACAATAACATGTGGTCCTTAACAATATATGTTGGGCCTTATTATATGACCCAAGTCACATGTCAAAAAACATCGTTTCCTTCAAGATGAAAATATCTCATATTAACAATATATGACTCGCATGTCATTGTCATGTGTTGTCCTTCTTGCTGTACAAAACAACCCCCAGTTATGCGCATACTCGTACTGTAGCTTATTCCTTCCTACTTCGGTTAGATTTCGATTAATTTGTGTTATTTCTTAAAATAGATCAATAGGGGTTATTTTATTTGCTTTTATAATGACCAGACCAGTTCGCGTGCCGTGTCGACATTCTGAGGACAACACGTGACATGTCGATTTTCCGAGGGCAACACATGACAATGACATGCGACTTGGGTCATATAATAAGCTAACTTAAATTTCCATCAACATCTAACGGTTCTGATCAAACATGATTAGTCCAGTTCACATGTTGTGCTGATTTTATGAAGAATGATCACAATATGGAACACGAAAGTCATGATTTGAGATTTAGGTTACATGTCGTATGTATTTTGTTTTGACAAAACCATAACCAATCACGGTGATTTTTTTCATTCCAAAAACATCCCAAAAAAATTATTTTGATATATACAATTTTTATATGTATTCATCTAATAATACATTCATTAGTGCTTTTTTTAATTTTGGATTTGGACTCTGGAAGCCATAAGTTGTGGTGCCCTTCTTTTTACGCTGCTTGTTAGACGCCATAAACTATGACGTACGTCTGGTCTGGTAGATAAACTGCTATAATTAAAGTGCCAACAATCGAAATTCAAATTATAGAATCTTTTTCTTTTTTGTTGTCCCTTGTATCAATAACACAGTTTTAGAACTATTAAATTCTTGATGTGGTCGGACAGTTTTTGATGTGTGTACAACTTCAGTAGATCTTACACTCAAACTGTGTTTACATTCAACTTTTTTTTAATCAAGAATACTAATTTGAAGTTTTTGATGGGTAAATATCTACATCATGAAGTTATGCTATGTGTAAATATAAATTTACCGTACGACCCCACGTGCAAAACGGAATATAATACACAACACAACAAAAGACAACAACACAGTACGGTTGCTGGGTGTTAGATGATCAAACCAAACGCTAAGAGACAGAAATCTTAAACAACAGGGGTCTACAGAAAAACTATGATAATTAATGTATAATACATTACATCAGTAATAGAGAAGTGAATGAGATGTATTCATTTCATTAAAACACATGTTTATGTTGGCACCTTTATCTCCCCCCCCACCCCCCCCCCCCCCCCCCACCCAACACACACTAGAGTGTGAAGTAAAGTGGCTACATCATTTTTGATGGAAAATATCTTCTCCTTCCAGACCATCCTTCTCTCTGTTGCCATTCTTCTTTTCATCAAAACCCTTTTCTCTAATATCAACAGAAACCGCAAGAAGAAACTCCCACCAAGCCCGCCCGCACTGCCGTTCATTGGCCACCTACATCTCCTAAAGCCACCTTTGCACCAAGCACTTGTTCGCATATCAAACCGTTATGGCCCGGCCACCTTTCTCCACTTCGGCTCCCGTCCAGCTCTCATTATCTCTTCTCAAACCTTGGCAGAGCAGTGCTTCACAACACATGATATGGCATTTGCAAATCGACCCCAGCTGTCATCTGTCATGCTGCCTAACGCAATTCCCATGGCCAACTATGGTTCATACTTGCGCAGCATTCGCCAAATTTCAGTAGTGGAGCTTCTGTCAAATCAAAGGATCCAAGCCACTTCAGATATCCGGGCAAGGGAGGTACGAGATATGGCCCGACGGCTCTTTCAGTCTCACAACCGAAGTGAAAAATTAGAAAGATCCAACGTCTTTGAAAAGCTCCAAGTGAAGAATTTCCTTTTAGAGTTGATGCTGGATGTCACCATGATGATGATAGCTGGAAGGCGGTTCAGTGGTGAAAGCGTGAAGAACTACGAGGAAATGAAACGGTTCAAAGAAGCGGTGGAGGGTTGGTTTGAGCTGAGCGGAGGTTCTAATATAGAGGATTTCTTGCCCATTTTTAGAATGCTTGATTTGAAAGGGGTCATGAAGAGAATGAGGGAATTGACAGATGTGAATGAGATGATGGCACAGAAGTTGATTGATGAGCATAAGCAAGAAGGGGCTGAGAATAGGAACACCATGATTGCCAGACTGCTAGAGCTGCAGAAAGATGATCCTGAGAAATACAGTAATTCAGTTATCCGAAATATTTGCATAGTAAGTGCCGAGTTTTTTTTTTTTTTTTTTTTCTGTAATTTATGCATTTGTCCACATAATCTAACACTTTCCTGTACACATGAACACCCAGAGCAGTTCCTCCATAAGCATGAAAACACATGCTATTTGACCAAGTTTCTTGAATTAAATTCATCCACATACATTAAGGAAGGATACATATAAAGTAAGGAAAAAATAAAAAATAAAAAACATACAAGAGAAACATAGTTCAATCCAAATTTTTCATTAATAGGAAATAAAATAAATAATTTTTTCAAATTGGAAAAAATATGGGGTCTGCGTGCTGTGTCGATTTTCTGAAGGATGGTGACAACAGGGTATACTCGCGTCACGTCCATGTGCTTGAGCGCATCGTGACTAGATCAGTTCGCATGCTCTGCTAGTTTTCCACATAATAGTCACAACACGGGGCTCCCTATCAAGACATGACTTGGATCACGTGTCATGTCGTGCCGTGATGGAACCGTATTTGATTACGTTGTAATTTTTTCTATTCCAAAATACATGCTAAAGAAGATTTTTATATATACATTTTTTATAAGTATTTACCTAATAATACATTCCTGAATGGTCCTTTGAATTTTTGAATTGGAGTCGGGATGAAATAAACAGTGGTGTTCCTTTTTATTTATTTATTTATTTTTTTATTGCTTGGTGGACGCCATAGTTTATGGGGTTTTGCTTGTGATCCAAAATATTCAAATTATTTTCAGATTTTTAAAAATTTATTTATTTTGTTTCCTAATAATAAAATATTCTGTAGGTAAATTGGACCACAATCAAAAAATTGGACCACAGTGAAAAACCAAACCGAAGCAAAACAGACATAGACATGTGTTTTTTGCTTCGGTTTGGTCACAAAACCACTTTTTTTTCTTCTTCTTTTCAAATTAATAGTCATTAATGGATTTATTATATATGATTAACTTAATATAATAAAAAAGATGACAAAATGAATAAAGAAAAGAGTAAAGAATAATTAATAAAATGAATTTTACAGAACCAATATGGTTGATTTTTTTTTTCAAAAACCATAAGGACTGTATGGTCCCTACGGTCTCCAAAATTGCATTTTTCTAGACCGTAGGGACCATACGGTCTTACCATTTTTTTTTAAAACAATTTTTTTTTAATTTTTTTAATTTGTTGTATTAAAATATTAGAAATATTGAATATATTTCTTTGAAAATAGATGAAATATAATATAATTTGATTTATTAGAAAGACTGCAACAAATAACCCAGATCAATATTTTTCAGATCGGATTTTTCGCGGCTGTAAGAAAAATAAATATATTTCTTTGTGTTATTGGAAAAAATAAAAATGCTTAAATTTTGAGTTATTGATCCCGATTCAAAAGTCACTTCTAGGTAATTCAAAAAATACTGTGATCCTTCTAGGACATTTAATTTATAAAAAAATGTATATGTTTTGAGAATTTTTTTTTGAATAACAATCATTAAAGAACTTAAAGTTTTTATTTTTTTTCAAAAATATATACAACTTTTCATACATTAAATGTACTAGAAGAATCACAATATTTTCTGAATTACCTAGAAGTGACTTTTGAATCGGGATCAATAACTCAGAATCTAAGCATTTTTATTTTTTTTCCAATAACACATAAAGAAATATATTAATTTTTCTTACAGCCGCGAAAAATCCGATCTGAAAAATATTGATCTAGGTTATTTGTTGCAGTCTTTCTAATAAATCAAATTATGTTATATTTCATCTATTTCAAAGAAATATATTCAATATTTCTAATATTTTAATACAAAAAATGAAATTTTTTTAAAAATTTCTGTTTAAAAAAATAAAATAAAATGGTAAGACCGTATGGTCCCTATGGTCTGAAAAAAATGCAATTTTGGAGACCATAGGGACCATACGATCCTTATGGTTTTTGAAAAAAAAAAAAACCAATTATATTAGTTTCGTAAAATTCGTTTTATTAATTATGATTTATGCAAAAAATTCAAGGTATTGTATCACTTTAAAAGGCCAGTTGGAAATTACTATTTTTTTTTTGCTTGGTACTAAATCTTGTTCATTGTAAATCTTCAAATAGAGCTTGTTGCTAGGAGGATCTGAAACTACAACCACTACCTTAGTATGGGCAATGGCAAATCTACTTAACAACCCAGACGTACTCAAGAAGGCAGTATCGAAAATTGATCGACATGTCGGGAATGAGAGACTCATAGATGAATCTGACATGACCAACCTTCCATACCTCCAACACATTCTCTACGAGACGATGCGCATCTACCCAACAGGACCGCTTCTCATTCCCCATGAATCAAGCAAAGAAGTCACTATCGGAGGTTACGAAATTCCATCAGGAACAATGCTTCTCGTAAATTTGTACCATATTCAACGGAGCCCTGAAATCTGGGACGAACCCATAAAGTTCAAGCCTGAGAGGTTTGAGAAAGGAAATGCAGATGACAAATGGATGATACCATTTGGAATGGGCAGGAGAAGGTGCCCAGGAGAAGCACTTGCAATGCGCAATATGGTTCTGATATTAGGGACCCTGATCCAGTGTTTTCACTGGGAAAGAGTTGGAGACAAGCTTGTTGATTTGACGGATGGTGCTGGCTTGACACTTCCCATGGCTGTTTCACTGGAAGCTCTGTACCGCCCGCGCCAAGTCATGATCAAAGTTCTATCTGAATTATGAATTAAAGATATTTCAATTTTCAATAGTAATTCCATTCCGTGTCTTTAAATGAGAATCAGATTGATTCCTCTTATGTGTAATAATTAACAATGACTCCATGCTCTCATATATGAGCAACTCTTCGGGTAAGATAATGACTATTATGAATAAATTTATCATATTTGTGTTGCATATTACTACTACAGGATGGTATGACTAATGTCTATATATGTTGTTGTCATGTAGGTAAGCTTTCTTTCAAGTGAGGCCTACATACTTGCATTTTCGATTGAGTAATATCAAATTAATGTCCTTGAAAATTGAAATGCTAGTTTGCGGTTTTTCAGTACATAAGAGTGACAGTCTGTTCGTGTTTAGGGAAGAATTCACATTTGGCAAGGGTAAATAGCTTTATTTCTAAAGTAAGGTAAAATACGTCAGGCATAATTGCATAATATGAGGGTTAAAAGTTCCAAGATGGATTAATTTGAGCATGGAGATATAGTTGAAAAAAATTACTGGGAGTATAAAATGAAAGTTCCAAGACCGGACCACAACTGTACTATTTGATTGGAAAAAACAATGAAAGTGTCGACAAAAAATAATCAATCCAAAATGGAGTATGAACTCTTCTTTGAGCCAGGATCAGACCATTCCAGTTGCTTCAAAATTCGTGCTATTCTGATGGAGGCTTGTCAGAGCTTCTACCCTGGCCACGGCTTTGGTGGTCCGGTCATCTCCGGTCACCATTGGCTCAGGGGATATGATGGCTGAGATTGCCTTGCTCCCATGAGCACAATGGTGAGGTCGTCGGCAGCCTGCGGTGGTTAGAGGCAGCGCTGACCAATAAAACCCAGTTTCTAGGGTTTCTGCTTGGCTTCTTCTAGTTTTCATCGATCTCTTTGTTCATTTGCTCGGTTTTCTTCAGAGTTGAACTTGGCAAGGTGTCAGGAGCATGGTTTTGGGTTTGGTTTTGAGGCAGTAGGTTTATAACTGTGGTCTTGCATTTGATGAGTACTAGTCACTTTAGAGTTTTTTTGGTCAAACCGCGACTTTAGAATTGCGTATCCCCTCAGGTTACTTGAGGGTACAACACAACAACTAGGAAATCCATATCCATTGTTTACCTTTTTGAACAAATCTCTAAACGGACATTCTACACCGTACGTATTTCTTTTTGCCCAAGAGAGATTAAATCTAAACCGTTTTCTCCATATTGTATCTCCCAGGTGCGTGAGGGGGTATGAAATAAAGACAAGATAGCAAAGACGCACGCATCTCCACAGTGACGGTTCAAGTTCATATTGAATAAACAAGATATTCTCAATATCACACTGTACAACACAATTGAAGAAGAAATCTAAGTTGATTGTCATTTTATAAGATAAAAAGTTGAAGAAAATGAAATTGAAACTCTTTATGTGAAGAGTCAAATTTAATTAGCTGGCACTTTCACTAAAGGTCTCATTTCGAATACATTTGAATAAATAACAAGCAAGCTAGGATTATCCGATTTCTATAATTCTAACTTGAGAGAGAGTGTTAAGAATAAAAAAATGAATTAGAGACTAAATTAGAAATAATGTAAAATAGGAAGAAGTAGATTTTACCATAGTAGGCAATATCGGCCGATACCGATCCGGATCGGCCGATACGTATCGGTATCGGCCGAGTCCGATCCGATACCGAGCCGATACTGATGGATTTTCCGTTTTTGGTCCGATTTCTGCTATTTTGGTCCGATACCCAACTATCACGTAGCAGTAAAAGGTTTATATATACTAAGTACCCGTGATTAAATAGAATTCCATATAAAAAGATTTAGAAATGGAGAAGGAATGTGAAATTGAGTAATATGCCTTTACCACGTGCATGTTACGAACTAAATAGTAAATAGAAGGTGTTTTGGCTGTAACTAAGTTCGTTTCTTTATTCTTTCAATAAAGAATATGATGCTATTTGCCTGATTTCAAAGTTCAACAAAATCTCAAATTCAATTCTCAATGATCGGTCAGGTACTTGATGAAATACCAAATAAGCACAATTACAAGCCATGTTTAAAAATTAAATAAAATAAAAGATTTGGTGATTGTTCAAATACATAACAAATGCTGTATAGTTTATATAACCTTTGAAAATTACATTTTGTCAGGGACAAAATGACAATTTCTTAAATAACCATTTGTTACAATGCATTAGGCCAGCAGCCGTACGTATACCCTTTCTCCCTCATGAAATTGCTTATTGTACTCAATTACACTCATAAATTATTTCAATCTAGATTAAATAATATAGAACAGAAGTTTCAAACATAACAATAACAACCTAATTAATGAATGTTATTATCTAAAAAGTTGAGATCTAAGTCTGATCATAGAATTGTCTAGTGATCCCTCCTTTAGCCAAAGCAACCATTATGACATAGTTTTTTTTTATCAAGGTTCACTGCCAATTAAAAAGGTTCAGAAATGGAGAAGGGATGTGAACTGTCCAGTAATCCCTCCAACCAGCACGACATAGTTCTTGACAATGAAAGAATGTATTTATGGTTTTAATGCTTGTATTATATTGTATTAGTAGATTATTTGATTGTAATCATTTATCTAAACATAAATTATTGAAAAATTAATTTTTTATCAATTTTTTCCTATTTTTAGTGTAAAACAAGCTTCTGGCAAAAAAGTCCGATTTTCCGATCCAAATCGGCCGATACCGGCCGATACGCCGATCCCGGATCGGTATTGGCCGGGACCGATCCCGATCCCGATACCGATATTTCCTTCTATGGATTTTACCATTTTTGCCAATTTAAGAAAGTTACGGCTGGTACCAATGTTGAGTACCAATGGTACAATAGGCATTCAACAGTATATATACCCACATCTCTTGATTGTAAAAATAACAGAATATATTGCAACCCACAAAGCTAAACATAAATTGAGCATAGGTTTAAAAAAAATTGCAACACTTGGCTATGTATTGAGAGTAAATTTTGGCAATTAAGAACTTATGTGCTACATCTATCTTTTCCTTGCCCTTCAATTTTTTTTTGAGAGACAAAAACTATAGCTAATTTGCCAGAGAGGCGTCAGTGCCATCCTTGATATGTCGTGCCCGTTTGTTAGCTCAACTAGTGCCGTGTCAACTGCATCGCGGAACCCAACCTCTGCCCATGTTGCATTAGGATGCCCGTAGGTAACTTGAGGTATCATCCCTATGACTACCTCTCTCATTCTTTCAATTTGTTTCTCTGGTATCTGTGACAAGACTTCCTCAATCTGATGTAGCTGATCTGGCCCAATTAAAACTGACCAATCCTCTCTCTTCTTGGGAATATACCATTCATACTGTAAGTAAGCTGTTACCTCTGTAAAAAACACTGGTATGCATCCAGTCAAGATCGAATCAAAAATTGCCCTACGTGTCTCAGTGTCACCTGGCGGTTGGAGGCAGAAGTGGGATCTCTTCAATGCTCTGATTATCTCATCTACTGCATCCCACACAGGTCCCCAAAAGTTGCACGTTACAAGAAGGCAGCTTTCCGTTCTGTTGCACTGGTTAATCACGGCTGAGCAATAGCTCTCTGAACCATGTCCTTTATGACAGGCCGCGCCAACAAAGGCAAAAAGATGTGTTCTCTCGGAATGACGAACCTCATCCTGCAAGGATCTGAATTCAGCATCTGACTGTGGATGGAAATAGGATGGATATGGAATGCCAAATTGGTTCTTGCTATACATGCTGCGTTCAATGATCAGTGCCGACACATTTGATAGCTGCGGGAATTTAAGAAAATCATTTAAGTGGGAGGGTTCGTCGTTCTTTTTGGGGGGTTGTATGAAGCCCCACCGCATGAGTCCACTTACTAAAAAATGGTCGTGACCGCCATGCCATTGGAAGGTTGGAAGACTCGAGATATGGTCCAGCAAGTCTAACCATGGTTCTGAAACTCGGAATCGGAATCGGAATCGGATTTTTAACCGTGGAATCAGAATCGGATGAATCGGCCGGAATTGAAATAATCGGATCGGTAACTAGGATTTTTTTTGGCAGAAGCTTGTTTTGCAGTCAAAAAATGAAAAAAAAAAATTTGTAAAAAAACTATGTTAATTAAGATAAAATATTACACTCAAATAATCCAATAATTATATAATGTATTACAAACATTACAAATATAACACATTTTATTGCCAGAAACTATGCCGAGCTAGCTGGATTAAACCCAACGTACAACATCGATCATTAATTAAAAACAATTGTTAAAAATATTTCAACTTTATACAAAAGTGGTGTAAAACAAATTTGATCAATTAAAATTTAAACATGTCAATAGAAAACACAAACGTAATTATAAATAGAACTTTCGAATCTAATGAAACAAATAGCTAACAAATTAACTTAGAATGAAAATTTCTAATTAACGTTTTATTAAAATGAATAGAATTAACGGTTCAATGAAACAATTGGATACATAATATTTAATTCAGAGTCTTATATATGGCACCAAAGACGACACGATTCCTTGATTTACTCCTTCTCCCTTCTAATTCTATGACAGATGGCCCCACCCCCATCTTAAATTCTCTCTCTTCTACTTCACTGATCAGCTGACCCCACCGAAATGACCCCTTTATCATTTCCTTCTCCGCGTGCGTACTGCGTACTCATTTCCTTTTCCCATTAAAATCGAATGGAGATTTCCGAGCTCCACTTTTCCTGTGCCAATGGAGAGTTCTGAAAATCAGCCAATCTCTTCTCTTCTCCTCAGCCGATCTCTTCTTGAGACCCCCAATTGAATTTCTACGCCGATTGAGACTTTCCCCATGAAACTTGAATGGCACCGCATACGACAGAGCACATCACAGTCCAGGTTAGTGAGAATCGGAAATTTTTTGTTGGAATCGGCTCAACTCGGACAAAACTCGGCTGATTCGGCCGAAAAAATCGGAAAACTCAGCTGACTCGGCACTGTTCATCCGAGTTTTGCCGAAAAACTCGCACAGGCACGAGAATCGGCTAAAACTCGGCCCGGACACTGCCGATTCCTAGTCGACTCGGCCGAGTCAACTCGGAATCGGCCGATTTTCGGAACCATGAGTCTAGCCATAGTGCTGCACGCTGTGTTTCGTTATTCTCACTTTCAAATACATGCAGATAGAGAGAGGTATGGAATGGAATGTAGAACACAAGTGCAGAGGACGAATCGTATGTCCGGCAAGGATGGTTGATGGCTCGTGCATAAAATATCATGTCGGCCTTGAACTGGTATGTGTTATACCAGTTCGACTTATTAAATGCATGGCCCATGCCCTGGTTTTCAAAGTAGAGGCACAGGTTCATCCACTGGTTGATACTGCTACAATTGTGGATTAGTGGCTCGCTAAATCGGACCGGTAGATCATGTATGTAAAAAGGAGCGATATCAGGGTTGCATTGTTTGGATTGGACTGGAGGAACTACTACTGAGTTTTTGAAAGTTTCAAAATTTGGACTGTAAGAGGAGAAGAACATGTAGCATGTTACAGCGAAGAAGAAGAGAGAGGTGAGGAACTTTATGTGCATGGCTAAAACCTCAAATGTAGACTGTACGTAAGGAAGTAGTAAAGGTACTTGCATTTATTCATTTGTTGCTTAATTGAATTTAAAATAATTTCAATGTAAGTGTACCACTGCATGTGTTGCACTTGAACCTCGTATATAATTGACGAGAAAGTACAGATCGGATTAAAGATCTATTATATTAAGCAACAGGAAGATCATTAATTGCTGATTACAGATCGACTGAGCGATATTATATACACAATCATCCTGAAATGAAATATATTTTTCAAATTAAGTCAAATCATACAAGACCACTTCGAGTTTTATTTCATTTTATCAACAAGTTACATCTAGTAATATAAAAAAATATGAAGAAGGTTGATGTGGGGATGCAGGGTCCTCACTACTTCATTTGATGAAGCTTGACGCGGGACCATTGAGGGTTGAAAAATGAGTGATCATATCTAGTTACGTATGCAAGTATTAATATTTTATTTTGCAAGTATTAATTTCTTATATTTTAGTATTTGTACTTACCAAGGTTAATTAGAAAAGAACTATATATATAATTAGTGGGAATATATCATAGTGCAATTTTTCTTTAATAGAAGTGTGAGGATAAATAGAGGGTAGAAGAGATGCATGTTTATGTAAAAATTTGAAAGTTTTAAGTTCATTTAGTTCAACAATTTTTTTTTTTACAACTTGACTTTGTACTAAATAGAAAGTTTCAAAAAATTTAGGTGAAAATGAATCACTAATGAAATAGATAATTTTAAGGGCTTGGATTCCTCGAGATCCAATCTAACATTGAATTAAAATTGAAGCTATCGAGGTCCAATCTAATGTGCAAAACGTGCACATGGGTTTCCGGGGAGTAATTAATTATAAACTGGAGATAGTCAACTTGTATCCAGCAATTGCCAATTTGATTAGAATTATTATTATTATTATTTTGATATTTTAGAGAACTATTATAAACATTTTTCGAGGTGGTCAAACAATATACTAATTAAGGTGACAAATAAATCTTGTTCGATCCAATCTGGATTTGAATTTGAATTAATTTAATAATTTTAAAAAATTAAACTGATTATTCGACGTGATTGAATTTGAACCACAACATAAATTAGTGATTGAATTTGAACCACAACATAAATTAGTGATTGAATTTGAAGATGAGATGATACTTGAACCACAAATGTAGTGACTACGGTGGAATATTTATGTTGCAGTGTTGTTAATTAACTAATTTGAAATAATTTTTTGTAACTAGTTGTCTAAAATTTATGTAAGGATAAAACACAGACAACTATAATTGTTATTTTTCTTTTTATTATAATATTTATGTATTATTTGTGGTTGAAAAAATTAAATACTTATGTTTATCATTGTTAGTCATTCAAAATCATATGCAATATTATTTGTCATTATTTGTCATTATTTGTCATTTAAAACTAAAATTGAATAAGAAATATCATGTAATATGCTAAATCAAAATGAAGTATTATGGAGTAATTAATATGACCAATCAAAATAGAAATAAGTTCCTTTTTTTATTTTTTTAGATCGCATATAAATTTGTTGACAAATAATTAATTTTGATAAAAAAAAATTACTTTGCAAATGAAAGAAATTAAACAAACTATTCAAATAAAATTCAAATTTCGAACAAGCAAAACTTTTTGCAAAAAAACTCTAATATTAGCACATGAACACAATCTCATTCTCATGTTTCGGAATTTCGTATCTAAGTATGTAATGTAAGCTTCCAGTTTTTTTAATTAAGATAAGGCAGTGATTTAAAAAAATTGTATTGTATTACATTAATTTTTTATAAAACTAAAATATTCAAATTTCGGTAGGTTTTATTGTTGATATATCATATATATATCCATATTTAAAATTGAAGGGACTTAATTATTGTGCCAAAAAAATCTTCTCCTACCGTATAAATAGCGCACAGCGCAATACCAGTGGGAGTCTACAAGTGAAAAATCTGTAATTCCTATCATTCCTGAATTCTTAGTTTAAATGTGCTTTATCTTCTTCTGTTTAAACAGTTGAAAGCTAATTAAAGCTTTGATATAAACAACTGTATCATTTCCTCTTAAGGCTGTTGCATATAAAGATGAGTAAAAAACTAAAAATGTAAAATAACAAATTTTGTACAAAACAATTACTACAAGGGAGTCATTCGGTATCTTGTTCTTCTATTGACTCAGTGACGAATAAAAGCTTCGCTCCTAGTCCCATTTGTCACTTATTGGCCATCAAGAATTATTTTAGCCTTCCAGAGGGATACTGAGAGTTGAATTGAACAGAGATACTGGTTTTAGAAGCAACTTTCCTCTGTATAACTTCTTTATTACGTTAATTGCATAGAAGGAAAAATCGGCCGTTCTGGATCTGAATCATATAGTACTGATCTGATTTTTAATCAAGTTACGTGCTAGACTCAAATTTCGGCCGAATGACCCAATTTCGGCCAAATTCCTACCAGAACGTATTGATTCTGGTCAAATTTCAGCCAAGATGATCCAATTCTATCGAAACGGCCAAAACAGTGATTCCAACTCTAGATCTCCTGAATAAAGGTCCATACATTTACCACCCCAACATACTAGCCTTATTTGTTAGGAACACAACTATATTTATATATAATCCTTGTAATTTGTACCATATACAAGTATTGAAATGTTTGTATTATATTTTTTAATGAATTATTTGATTGTAATCGTTTGTTTAAACATAAATTGTTGACAAATTATATTTTTATCATTTTTTCCGATTTTCCGAGCCGAATCGGCTGACTCCGGCAGATTCACCAATTCCATATCGGAATCTGCCAGGATCGATCCCACACGATTCCGACTCCGATTTTTTCCTTCTATGGTTTATTGTCTATACTAATTGTTCTTCATTGAGGGTTTAGAGTTAAGGATCTTTGTAATTTGATTCCAGTGTACGAAATGTGGGAGCATATATAATTCTCATGATCGTTAAATGAAAAATAAAAAAGAGACTAAATTAAGTTGTAATTAATCAATATGGTTTCCACATTTTTTGTTAAATATTATATTTTGACTCCATGCTGTACAGAAAAAAACGGAGAGAAAAAAAAGAGAGTTTAGGTATATATATAACACATTGTTGTAAGAACTAAGAAATAATGGCCCCACTTTGTGGTACTGGTAAGAAATTATAAGCCCAATATGTAGCTTTTGCAAGAAATTTAGGCTCAATATGTAATATTGGTATAAAGGCCCAAGATGTTCAACCTGTACAAAACTAAATTGTTCTGTTGTTGGACGACTCAAATTTACATTGTTGTGGTCATAATGGAAGAGCAAAGGGTAGCATATGCGGAAGAACATTATGCTAGACTCAGCTTTAGACACAAGGCATAGGTTAACTTAGAAAACAGAGTTCTGGTTGACATTATTCTTTATGAAAATTTGGGATTAATAAGGCGAAAAATAAAATTTCAGTATGAAATAATGGAGGACAACTGAAAAACTTTATAGTTGTCGTTAATTTGGATGTTGGGGGCTTCTTAAATTCTTTACACAAATTCAGTATTGCGATGCAACTGATTTACCTATATTGTTTAATTGGTTTGGTCAGAACTGATGTATTACCATTTCTTTATATTCATTTTTTTCAAGTAAAGGTTGGGAATTAAGTCACCAACTATTTAAAATCTATGAAAGATTCTTAATTCGAGTTTTGAACCTACAATCTCTCACACAGAGAATTGTGACTACCAGTGAATCAAATGCTAGTTCTCTAAATATATATATTTTTGTTTTATTCAACTTTAAACATTCACAAGTGATCTTAATTAAATTGGATTTAGAACTTATGACCCATCACGCGGTGAACATCATCTTACTTACTAGATCAAAGGCAAGTTCTTGAATTTTTTATTATTATTTTATTTAGTGCTTTGTAAAATTAAGTAAAATTAAATTAATCATTAATCCGTATTGCAATTGAAATATAAAACTTAATAGTGAAATCTTAAAAGAACTAACAATTAATAATAGGGAAAATATCAGCACAATAACTTTTTTAATTTCAATTTTTAGGTAAAAGTAGCAGACTCTAAAAGTGATCATAAGATCACTAGCGGTCAATTCTAATTAAAGTTATGGCAAGTACGTAACAGCGCTTCATGCATCATTGTCAATGCATGTGCAATTTAATACTCTAGTCTAGTGTTTGGTAAATGCCCCTGGGTCTCAATCCGGACCGGTCCGCCCGTGTTCATGCTCGGACCGGATCATGTCCGTGCCACGGGTATGCACGGGTACACAGGTACACGGGCACGAGTATTAAACGGGACTGGACTCGGTTTTAAAAAAAAACCCGTGCATACCCGGACCCTCATGCCCGTTACCCATATCCGTGACGCCTGTGCCCGCGAACCTGTGCGCTCGTGCCCGTGCCCGTGACTGTGTACCCTAACTGTTTTTTTCAAATTTCAATTTTTTTTTAAAATTCCCTCCAAACCAATTCATTTTCACATAAAAAATAATATTTAAACTAATTATATTAGACATGTATAAATTTATTTTATATAAAGTGACTAAAATATATAATTTAAATGACAATTTTATTTGCAATTTAATAGATATATGATAATTTCATATATTTTAATGAAATTATTTTCAAAACGTCATATTGACAGGAATATTAATTTTTATTTGATCTATCACATAAATTAATTTCATATATATATATATATATATATTTTATTTTTAAACACTAAAAGCAATAAAAAAAATTAATTGCATGAGTACATTGCTTTGTTTTTTATTTTTTTATAATTTACATATGTTTCAATGAAATTTGATTTATAATTTATTTACATTTCAATAAAAAAAAGAAATTTTTTATTTATATTTGATTATAATAAAAATTATTGAGTTCAAATATACAACCATGTCAAATGAATTTTAATTGGTATAAATTTGGATTTACAATTTATTGGTTTTCAAAGAAAAAAAAAACAGAAAAAAAGAAAAAAATAGGAAAAAAAAAAACCGGACCGGACCGCCCGGCCCCCCTACTTGGACCGTCCCACCCCCGAACCCGTGACGGGCACGGGTATTAAACGGGCAGGGCAGGATTTTTGAAAAAAAAATCCATAATGCTTGGCCCGTTGTACCCGTGTGTCTGTGACGCTCGTGCCTGTGACTATCCGTGCCCCCCGTGCCCGTGGCTATCTGTGCCTGTGCCCGGATTTTGCCCGGACTGCCCGGCCCGACCCGTTTACCAAACACTTCTCTAGTCCATCTAAACAGAGAAAGAACAGTCACTTTACGGAAGGCCTACTAACTTATACTTTTTACTTTTTTATGAAATGGGACATGTTTTATTGGTTTTATTTTATTTTTTCTTTTTAAAAGGAATTACAGCTTATGCATATGCCAAACTTCATTATTTATCTGTTCTGAAACTTGGAACAATTTTGAAAAAATTTGAAAAATGTGGATCCCACACAACTGATTGCTCCTGTCTTAGTGGAAAAGATTATATATCTTTCCCTCCACGTTTGGGGACTGTCAGTTTGGGTAGCACTATAATAAGAAATTTAATTGTAGTCCCCTAATTAAAATTTTTATTCAGTAATTCATACATGGTTACTCTTATATTATACAAATGTAAATTTCTGTACATTGACTGGGCATGTTACTATGGCCTATATGTGTGTGTGTTTTTTATGGGTACATACTATATGTGTTTCTCCAGTTATTTGGAGTTAGACACAAAAATAATTTTATGGTTTCTAATGAAATCGGTGGGTCACCACTTTTTAAAAAAAAAAAAAAAAAAAAAAATTACATTCTTCCAATACACTGTTTCTTCTGTGATTCTGGTATGCATAAGACAGATTTAAAAATTTAAGAGTATTTTATTTCACTAATTTCTTAAAAAAACTAAAATATTCAAAATGGTTAGGAATTATTGAAGATATATAGTTATATTCAAAATTGAAGGGGCATATGTGGAAACATTTTCCCTCCTACAGTAGGAAAAGCGGAGAGAGCATCACGACAGATGGCAACAACTAACAAGTGAAAAACTGGAAGTTATTAAAGCAAATGCACGTATGACTCATCCCTCATTTGTCAATGAACTGCATTAACTCCTCGCCTTTTTCTGATCCGCAGGATAAGATTTGAATGGTCGTGATTTGCTTATCCCTTGGTCGAAGGACTGAGAAGTGGCACTGTTCCAAAATGATCCTGCAATAGTTTTTGAATTAGAGTCAATCCAAAACCAGGCCCGATCCTAAAAATTTTGAGATCCGGTGCGGAAGAAAAGTTGCTTTAATTTTTGAATGACTCATTTTGTAGTTTAATTTTTTTCCTAAGCTTTTGAATAGAACATTTTTGAGGTTTTAATTTATTTTTCTCTTTTTTTAAGTTGTTTTCACTACCTGATGAATGTTTTCTAGAAAACAATTAAAAATAAAATAAAATAATAGAAGGATAAAACTTAGTAATGAGGCAAACGCAGAGCTGAGCTACCGGTAGTCCAATCTAGAAGCCGGAGTTGCTACCACGCCTCACTCAGTCCAGATGCTGTGTTGATGCGTCGGTCTTGCCCTAATCAAATGCCGTCTCTGCCCAATCAAAACTATGTCTCACACTCGCAATCATAGAACGAGATCGTGACCCGTAAAAAAAACTAAGTTTATTAATTTCCCTCAATCCATCGTTTGTTTGTAAATTGATTTACAAAGAATGAAGAAACATTTGAATTCCCAGATCTAGGTTTTTTAAAAAAAATTTCGTGGATACGGATGCTCACTCGGTTTCCGACTGATGGATGGACAATTGCTGATAGAATCCAGAGAATTATGGATATGCTTTGGTATCGAACTCGCAGTTACCTATATATTTTAATGAGTTGACTACGTCCCCTTTTCTCTGCTTTTTCTAAATCCTTTCCTTGTTTGTCATTTCACGAAGAGAAATGCCTTTTTTTTTTTGTTTCGGCCAAGACAAAGAAGAATTGCATTTGCACAAAGTTCGGCCCAGATTAATTTATATATACAAGTTATTTTTTCGTATTTGGGGGGTCTATTTGATTTTGGGGTCCAGGGCTGTCGCCCGGCCTGTCCAAAACAATTGTCCAAGAGTTATTTTTTTTTTCTTTTGAATAAAAATTAGAGGTCAAACTATCTAACTATTTAATACCTGCTTTAGTTTTATCTAATTGTTCTACCTTAAATCTTTTAACTGTTGACTGAAATGTGTAACCAAGCACGGGTAAGAATGAAAGCCTTAGGGATAACAAAAGTTCCAGCTTTGTAAACATGTTAATTTACCGCCGCATTTAATCTGAAAGGAGGAGAGTGAAAGGAGACGTGCATGTTATCTCCAAAAACCTATCGTTCTCCAAACAGCAAGTTACTCTTAAATATTAGATAAGCATGATTTACATATACAAACTTGCTTCTGAAAGCTGGAAGGCATATTAATTATTCTAATAGTCACATACATTGTTTTTTCCCTTCTTTGAGATCTACCAAATTTAACAAGTTTCACGTTTGATATGTTTTTCTTTTTCTTCTTTTGGTTCTTGCAACGTATTTCTTGAATTCAATTTTCACGATCAGATTAAAGAAAAATCCTCTAATTATAATGGCTCAATGGGATATTCTAGGATTGTACTTAACAAGAGAATACTCTGTATCTTACAGGAATGCATTTTAAAAAAGAAGAAGTCAAACAGTGAATCTTGAACCAACTGTCAAGTAGTCCGATAAGATAAATAAATTATAAAATAATAAAATAACTTATTAAGTTGTTATAATAAAATTATAACACAAGTAGATAAATAATAACAGTAAAATTAAATATTGGCACAGATAAAGTTCCTTAGTTCCACTTATTGCAATTGTCAGATACGACTGCAAAGCAGCAACGTCAATTATATAGTCATGGAAAGACTAGCAGTGTTTTAATTTATTGAGGCGAGACCTCGAATTTAATACTCTTTATATTTAAAAAAAATATATCTAAGCTGGACGCTTGTGCAATTTAATACTATCGTCCATCTACACAGAAGAAAGCATTTTACAGTAGGCCAGTTCTCTTCTTTTTTAAGAACACAAATTTAATGACATATTTATCTACTACGAGAAGCTATTGATTGGAAAACTATACAGCATTCTCTATATATAGTAATAAATATGCATCATGTGCAACAAAATGTTTTTTTTTTTTCTATAGATTGCAATAATTTGCTACACCAATATAGTCCAGCGTAATAAGACACAACAGAAGACCATTTTCAACCCAGAAATTAAGGCCCAATATGTACTATCGGTAAGAAATTAGGGCCCAATATCTGGCATTGGTACTTTAGAAATTAAGGTCCAATATCTAGCATATATTGGTAAGAAATTAAGGCCGAGTGGTTCTCAAATATACCGAAACAAATAGTTCCTTAGTTCAAATTACTTTGGGTGAGGAATCAAAGAGCATAGGTCAGCATGCTTAATTACTTTTTGCAAGACTCAGCTTTAGACACTAGGCATATATAATTTTAAGAATAATTATAATTAACAAACCCCCCACTCTCATCCCTCCATTTTTCCCGCACTCTCTCTCTTCCTTAACTGCCATATATCCCCCCACTAATTTTCCTAAAAGTTTTCTTTTATCCCCCAACTAATTATAAGAAACCCCCCACTCTCATCCCCGCATTAATTATGCCTTCCTCTAATATCAATTCCTACATTAATTATTTCTTTAAAAACAATCTCTGCATTAATTATACTGTTATCTAAAAATAATTTCCGTTAATAATGCTTATCTGTTAATTGATGTTCAAAAAAGTATTTATCATTATTTTTGAGAAGTATTTATCCTTGTAACATAGAGTATTTATCCATGTAACATAGATTATTTATCATTATGTCTGAGAGTATTTATCATTGATGTTTTACTGTAAGTTGAAATTATGTCTGAGAAGTATTCATCTATGCAATACAAAGTATTTATTTATGTAACATAAAGTATTTATAATTATGCATGAAAGTATTTATCATTGATGTTTTACTGAAAGTTGCAAATATGTATGAGAAATATTTATCCATGTAACATAAATTATTTATCCATATAATGTAAAGTATTTACCCATGTAGCATAAAATATTTATCATTATGTCTCAGAGTATTTATCATTGGGTGAGGAGATTGTTTATTTAATGGTCTCCAGTTATGCGGGAACGATTCAAAAAAAAAGGAAATTTTGTGTGGGGACAATTAATTGATTGATTTATTCTTTCATAAATAGAGATTATTGCATAGGGTTTAATACCTGACAAATTCAAGTTAAATACTTCGATGCTTCAAGTTAAATACTAACAGTTTTTTAAACGCTCATTAATGATTTAGTGGTCCCCCCATGTTTAATGGTCCCCAGTTGTGCGGAGATGATTAAAGAATAAATAAATTTTGTGCGGGGATAATTAATGAATTGATTTATTTTTTCATAAATAGAGATTATTGCATAGGGATTAATACTTTGAAAATCGAGGATAAATACTTTGATGCTTCAAGTTAAATACTAACAGTTTCTGCGGAGTATTAATTATTGAGCAGTCCCTCCCATGACATTTTTGGCAGTTTGTGCGGGATTTTTTGCGGGAATAGACCTGCGGAGATTGTTACCAGGGTCCTAATTTTAATTGTCAGACAATATGCATTTCATTTTTCAGGTCTCTAATTTAAATTGTCACACAATATTCATTTACAACTTCGTTGATGAATGTACCTAGCTATCAGCAGTGATTATATTATATAAACATGAAATGCATATTGTCATATGATAATTAGTGCCTAAATTCATCAACGGTCATATAGAAGGACAATTTGTGAATGTTCACCTATCACCAACGGTACTATTATATGAACGGTATGTAAAGTAGGTTCATTTTCACTGACTATTTGTTAGAAATGAACCATTATTGATGATCCCGTTAATTATTTACAAATCTGAGGGGGGTTGAGCCTCCTTAAGCTTCATTTCACTTAGTTTTTTAATGCTTTCGAACATCGATTCCTTGAGAAGAATTAAGAACCCCTCATTTAGTCTCCTTTTGTCTGAATCTTAATCCTTTGTTCTGAACTCAAGGCATCTCTACCATTAAGCCTCCTTAGCTTTTACCGGCCCCATATAATATAAACCCAATTTTTTTATTAATATCCAAAAAATAAATAAAAATAAAAAAAATATCCAAATCCCAAACAAATTTCAAAAACTACCCAAACCGGTTATCCAATAACTGGATTTGGGACAAATTTCCGGTTAATGGTTTTCTGGACTAAAAAAAAATCCATTAACCGGAAAGTTATAATTTTATTTTTTTTAAATAAAAAAATCCGGTTAATGGTTAACCGGACTTGAGTTTTTTTTTTTTTTAAAAAGGAAATTTCTAATTTGATTATTTTTTTATTAAAATATTAGAAATGTTGAATATATTTCCTTGAAAATAGATGAAATACAATATAATTTGATTTATTAAAAAGCCTGCAACAAATAACCCGGATGAATATTTTTCATGCCGGATTTTTTGCGGCTGTAAGAAAAATTAATATATTTCTTTATGTGTTATTGAAAAAAAATTAAAATGCTTAGATTCCGAGTTATTGATCCCGGTTCAAAAGTCACTTTTATGTAATCAAGAAAATATTATGATTTTTCTAGTACATTTAATTTATTAAAAGTTGTATCTATTTTGAAAAAAAAATAAAAAATTTAATTTATTTAATAATTGTTATTCAAAAATAATTATCAAAATAGATACAACTTTTAATAAATTAAATGTACTAGAAAGATCATAATATTTTCTAGATTACCTAGAAGTGACTTTTGAACCGGGATCAATAACTCGGAATCTAAGCATTTTTATTTTTTTTCAATAACACAAAGAAATATATTAGTTTTTCTTACAACTGCGAAAAATCCGATTTGAAAAATATTGATCTAGGTTATTTGTTGCAGTCTTTCTAATAAATCAAATTATATTGTATCATATCTATTTTCAAAGAAATATATTCAATATTTCTAATATTTTAATACAAAAAAAATTTCTGTTTAAAAAAAAAAAAAAGCAAAATGCACAAATCCGGTTAACCATTAATTGGATTTGTGCATTTTGAGTCCGGGAAGTGGGTAACCGAACATTTCTATCAAATCCGGTTATTGGATAACTGGATTGGGTAATAATCGAAATTCACCGGTGCTTCAGTTATTTTTTGTAATTTGATTTAATTTTTGAATATATATAAAAAAATCGGGATATAAACTGACTGATACTTAGAAAAATAAAAAATCGTTGGTTATTATGCATTGGTGATGTGTTGTGCAGTAGTAGTGGATGTCATTCAAACGACGATGTTTTAGAAATTTTTTTTTTTTACAACATAATGTATATATGAAGTTTGGTGTGAGTGATAAAATCAGATCATTTAAGACATGGTGCGTATTGAAGATATATCCGATTTAGATTCAGACATAGACCATGACCACAACAGATTAGGCTGATCAAGGATTGATATATACAACTTGAAATGTGATCCACCTATTTAATAGTCTCGACCGTACTTCCAAAAAATTAATTCAATAAGTTTGACTGAATAATTTTTTTATTAAGATACATATATCCACCTATTTAATAGTCTCGAACGTACTTCCAAAAAATTAATTCAATAAGTTTGACTGAATAATTTTTTTATTAAGATACAATACTCGGATACTTTATTATAGGCTCCATACCCGTATCGGATACCGGCACCCGATACGTATCCGCTTACATGACGTATCATTATTCATGATACGTATCCGCTTACATAACATATCATTATTCAGTCGATATGGTCAGGGGCGGATCCAGAATTTCTGTCAGAGGGGGGCAGAAATCGGATTCAAATAGCTTATCGGGTTCAAACCGTATACCATATACCGTATACCGTAAACCGTAAACCTTAAATCCGAATTTTTTTGCTTGAAGCTTATTTTGTTATAAAAAAATGAAAAAATAATAAAAATTAATTAAAAAAATTAAATTAAGACAATGTTACACTCAAATAATATAGTAATATAATACACATTTTTAATGCTAGATATTATGTTGAAATTACTGGATTATCTCGTTCTTGTCCCAAAAAAAAAAAAATTGTAGAGACAAACCAAAATATTATTAACATTTTTAAATAATATACTTCTTTTGCTAGCAAAATTAGTTATTAATTTTTAAATTTCAAAATATCTTTCTGAAAAATAATTAAATATAAATATATATGTCCTAAGAGAAATAAAAAAATTACTTCACACGAATAGGTGAAAATTGAAGACATCCATTTTATTAATAACAATATCTTCACATAAACAGAGCCACAGAGGACTATAATGTTGATCTCTAAAAATATATTATATATAGAAGAAATATAAAGAATAAAAAAAGAAACAAAAAAGAAGTAGAAAATATGGAAAAACAATTCAAAAGCAAATACAAAAATGCAAAAAAATGTGAAAATGGATAGTTCCATTAGCACTAAAATTGAGAGAGAAGAAACAATTAGAGCCTGCTCTTATTAAATTTGAGTAGCTCATATCTTCAATATAATTTTAATTGAAGCTGGCCCACAAAAGCCTCTTTATATCTTTCTTTAATAATATGTACACCAAATCTATCTAGGCAAACAAAGCTTTCTTCTCCAACACAACTCAACCAAAAAACTAAAACAGAAACAGAAATGGCAGAACTCCCAAACACAACTCAACAAAAAATAATCAAATATAAATGACTGAGACAGAAGAGAGTCACAAAATTGGTTTATTAGTTCCAGGGAGGGGCAATCTAATTTTCAGGGAGGGGCAAAACCGAAATCAACTCATTTTTTTCACTATTTTCGAAAATCCAGGGGAGGCAGCACAGGGTTCGAACTTGGGATCTCAACAAAATTGTTGACCACTCTAGCAGAGTTTAGTTTGTGTCTTACTCAAGTATGTTTATTATTTAATCTATCTTAGGTTAAGCCTTTAATTTCTCATATCTTAATTCAATAAATTAAATTTTTGTAATATATTCATCTATTTAATTAATTTTTTTATGATTATTTAAATGCAACATGTAAAATAATAAAAAAATAATATATATATATAATAGATGTATTGTATCCTAGATTTTTGAAAATTGCCGTACTCATATCCATGCAACATAGAGATATATATGGGTGATATTATGCAAGGTGGTCTTCTAAGAGTCTTAAAAAAATTGAACATTTATTTTCTATGACCGCATGAATTTTGATAAAAATTGAACTTTTGTTGGTTTACTAAAAGTTAGTATTAACAGTATTTAATGCATTTGTATTTCTTATGATAGTTTTAATTTTGTTTTTTTTTTTCCTTTAAATATGTATGAAATCCCTGTTGGGACAGCGGAATTTGAATAGAAAGTTTTGAGTGTTTTGTTGTTTTGTTTTATTTGTGATTATATATTTTTCTCAATTACTACTAAATCGGTACATGAACTTAACGGAAAAGATCGTAATGAGACCGCTTTGCATCAATATACAAGAAAAAAAATTCAAAAGAACAACTGATGAAACAATTTCAAAATGTAAGGATGAAGGAAAGTTTTCTTACGAAGAGATGTCATTATGACATCACAATTAATAAAAATAAACTTGATGCTGAGAATTCTTTCTATAAATTTTAATAGAAATTTTCTAAAAACCGAGTGAGTCTTCGCATGCATGTTTTTCATATTGAGTATGAGTATTTGTTACATTTCCCTTTCAAAGAAATTCAATGTTTCTGGACGCGGTAGTTGACAAATCAATTTCCAGCAACCAAAATTGAAATAGCAGATCCGTCCACTAGTGGGTTATGCAGATGATGGGGCCCACTAAGGAGGTACGTAAAGCATTCTTTCACTTTGAACTAAGTGCAGTGGCATACATGTGCTTTGGTTGGTAACTAGTTTAAATTGGATTCGATTCCCACTAAGCAATTCATTTTGTACGATGTTGCATGGCTCACGGTGAACCCACTTAACCGGTCTATGGACCACAGAACCGCGGACCAAAAATCTGAAATGACCGAAATAGTCAAATTGGTCGAAACAGAGGCGGAACATAATATATGGGAAAGGGTGCTAAGTACCCCCATAAATTGAAATTTTGTAATTTTATCCTTTCAAGTATTTAATTTTTGCAAAATTTATTACTAGTAGTCTCCCTTATAAATTGAAATTATACGACACTTGTTCATTCAGCACCCTCAATTCCAATTTTCTAGTTCTGCCCCTGGGTCGAAACTGTGCATATTGGATATGTATCGGAGATCTTATCTGATACGTACCAGGGATGTGTCGAATGCATATAGGTATTCGGTACGGATATGGAACCATAGATGAAGTATCTAAATGATATTGGTAATAACTAATGTTGCACCTAATGGCACCTAGAGAGGTGAATATGAAGCATTTTAAATTTTTTTAAAGTGTATGGTTTGAATTTGATAGTCAATTATAAAACTAAATATCGTGCCTATGTAAGTAGTTATTGGCATAATCAAGAAACCTAAAAATAAGCAAGTATATGTAACAGTAAATACAACAGTTAAAAGACACTTAACATGAGATGTGTTCAAGGAGTTTGATTAAAGATGTCTAAGTTTCTGGAGCTCCACGACTTTCGAGATGTCATATTATCTTATTTAGTGAATTAAACGTTTCAACCCCAAATTTGCGGAAGACGGAAATGCCAAATGATACACAAAAATAAAAAAAAAAATTACTCCATCAAAGTTTAACTAATTTCATGTTTCATCGATATGATACAACTTAGTACAATGTATTACTACACCAAGTTACCTTGGCCAGAAGTAGCAGTTTGAGCAAAGAACCTTCCTTCTCAAATAAAAGAAGATATATATAAAAAAAAGATAGTATAATTCAATTATGTATGACTAACACCTAGCTACCTTGGCCAGAAGTATCCACACAATATGAAGAAGGCACTGTAGGGTTTTGGGGCATCCTCAAATTTTGCAAGTTCTCCCCCAACATTTGAACAATTCTCGTCATCGAAGGTCGATCTTCTGGACTCCATTGGATACACCATAATGCCACAATGGCCAGCTTTTTTGCAATTTCTTCATTTCCTCCCACATTAAGAACTAGACACAAGTCTTTCCCTTGAGCTAATTGTCCATAAATCCACTCTGAGAAGGGTACCTCCTCAATGCGAACCTCGCCCCCTCTTAAGGGGTCCACATTCTTTCTTCCACTTACCATCTCCAAAATCAACATGCCAAAACTATAGACATCTGATTTGTAAGAGACTGCTCCGAAGTTTCTGGAGTACATTTCTGGAGCAAGATAACCCAATGTACCCCTAGCCGCACTTATGGTCATGTAGCTCTGATCCTTGGGACAGAGTTTAGAGAGACCAAAATCGGAGATTTTAGGAACCAAATTGTGGTCAAGCAAAATATTCTGGGGATTGATGTCAAAGTGAAGAATACGTTGGTCACAGCCTTGGTGTAAATATTCAATACCATCTGCAATGCCAGTAACAAGTACAAGCATCTCTTCCATGCTAAATTGGCGATTTCTTGTGGTGAATATGTATTTATCTAGTGACCCATTCTCCATGAATTCATAAACAAGTGCTTGCTTCGCTCCTTCAGAGCAAAATCCCAAAAGGCGAACAACATGTACATGGTGAATTCTTCCAATGGTGGCTACTTCATTTACAAATTGTTCTCCGCCCCAAACCGAGCTATGTAGCATCTTAACGGCTACTGGAATTCCATTTGGCAACTCTCCTTTATAGACTGTCCCAAATGCCCCAGCACCTATTCTTTTGTTGAAACTCTTAGTTATCTTTTTGATGTCGTCGTATGTGTACCGTGTTGAATTCATCACCCTGTAGCTTGTTAGGAAGAGTTCGATCTTCTGACGAATGGTTTTCTTTTTCTTAGACTGGTGACGAATGAAGAAGAAAGCAATGCCTCCCAAAAGAAGAAGGGACATTATGCCTATGGATACACCTAATGACAAATAAAAAAAAACATTGGGTTTTTATGCTCAATAGAATGTAATCAAATCTGATCCTGGAGCATAGTAGCACAAGTTTTGTGGAATCATACCGACTTTCAGCACCATTTGAGATTCTGAAAAAGAAATAAAAAAAAGGTTTATATGTTAGTACTGAGAGTAAGTTAGTTCTCTTTATTTTTGTAAACTAATTAAAAATAAATGAGAAATTAGTAGCCATCAGGCAGATTATGACAATAAATACAGGCATAAAAAGGACGAAGCGGTGCATTATGGCACTTTTGATGTCAAACAAGAGGCCAGGAGCCAGGATAACACTTTCAGAAATATTTTGTTACATTGAATTATAAATAGGATATGCCATGGGTCATAGCAAAAATGGTAGATGTTCTGCAATTCAAGTTGGATGATGTTTATAAACATTACTATATTGGTAGTCATGGGCAGTAAAGAACCAAAGTTAAATTTTATCCTAATTATTAGAGGGAAGGTTAACTTATAAGATCACCTTGACAGAATGATCTTTTTGTTTTCTGGTTGAATTCACAGCGATGCCACCATTTCTTCTCACACATGCTGCAGTTGATCAACTCATCCTGCCAATACAGCGCAATGACTGGTGTTGCTTCAAAGTCTCTAATCAAATTTTGGAATTCAGAAGACGATGAAGGGGTCCACCAATATTGATCTGATATTTTTGGTCCAGTAAACAAGGTGCTATTTCTAGTCTTGGTGCAGGTGAAAGGAATCTCAGCAGTGATGGTATTAGCCCAGGCCACATAGATGAAGCGGTCTTCAGACCCGAGGCAGGAGATAGGACCCGCTAAAAATTCTTTGACTGTGAAAGATTTGAGCACATCTGTGCAATTAAGCCAACTTATATCTACCGGAAAAGGAGGATTGAAGAGAGAGCCAGTAACGTTGGGTTCAGCAATTTGAGACCATGGACAATTAGGGGTCCAAGAGTATCTTGTTATTATGAGCATCGACTTTTTGTAGTCTATGGAGGTTACGTTGTAGTCACCTGAAAAGGGGAGTCTTAAGACCGTGTTGCCGCCTGAGCAAGAGAGGACGAGGGTGTCATAGCCACAGTGCGGTGCATGGCTGTCGAGGCGGAAGGGGTACCTGACTATGGGTCCTTGCTTGCTGCATCTTGATGGGCCACAATCATTGGAATATGTTTGTTTAGAAAGCACCATAATGATAGGAGGGGAATAAGAGATTAAGAGTGCGATTGCAAGTATATGGGTGAGTGGAGCCATGGGAGAGGAAATGATCTAGAGAACCAAATGGGAGAGGAGAAATAGAGAATATAGGGATAATGGAATTTTGAGTAGGATACATTAAGTGTCACATGTGGGAAATTAAAAAAGGTTTCAAATAAAATGATAAATTAATATCGTTTACATGTAAGAGATGCTTGTCTCACTGTAAAAAATTTGAAAAAAAAGGCAGGGGAAGAATTTTTAAATTCGCCAACACTACTCGTACGCTGCACAAATATCCCAACTTATTTTACATTAATAAAAAATTTTACTTTCCACCGTTAGTGGTCACTCCAAGAAAATGCTTTATGACAATTATTACTTCCAAACAAATTATATGCCATCATTATTTGTTGGAATTTATTCAAAGATATTATATTTTATAAAGAGCTAGCGTGGCATTTAATTCATATAATATTCTTATAATATCTGGACATTTTCTTTCATTGAAAGCTTCCCATATATTTTTATTTTCTGGATATTGTTTCTTAACATGAAAATACTTACGGATCGATGTGCCAAAAAAAAGAAAACCAATAATACAAATATCAATTAGGCAAAAGATGATGCTGGCAGTTCCAATATTACTACAAAAAAAATACACTTTTTGTGAGGATAAAAAATAACTTTTTGTGATGGAATACTATTATAAATATGTTTTTTCTCTCCTGAAAAGTGCTTATTTTGTATCCTTATTTCCAAGAAGATAAATCACTTGTCATTATCATCTTATTTTTAATTATCTCAAGGAATGGCTTGATTACAACGAAGAGATAAATCATAAGTAGTGTAGAATTGACCAACGTGTATTTAGGTATTCGGTCATAATTTAATTGGGAGTAACGTGCAGTAATGTAAGAGTTTCGGAGGCATTAGATAATTATTGAAACTTTAATTAGATTGGCGTGCTAATAGATTAGGGAGGAGCGTTCAACTGCACCACGTGCACTGATCAACTTTGTGGGTTCCTTATCTTCCGTAGTGGGCGGCCCCACCACGTGCACTGATCAACTTTGTGGACTGATAGCAATGTCAGCTTTTATGCTGGAGGATGCTTCAAATTGATTTTTTTTTTTTTTTTCTCTTTTTCTTCTTCTTAGAACCTTCGTAGATGCTTCCTAGTGCTTCAAATTGCTATGGTACTGATTCAAAAAGACGAAAATAGTGACAGGCTATCAACCTTTAAAAAACGGGAATTTTACGTATACCACTCAAAAACTTCAAAATTATGTATTTATTCCTCCAAATTTTAAGATTATTTATTTCTCCCTCAAAACTTCAAAAACTTACAAATTTATCAATTTATTGTCTTTTATATTATGACTCATTTTAAATTTATAAAATTTCCATTTTACCTTTTTAGAACATAAAAATGTAGTTTGTTTAAGGAAAATGTTGGTCTTATATTTAATCGGTGTGTGTCGCTTCAAGATTTGAGCTGATCTAGCGCACATAAATCTTTTAGCATATTAGATGGTAAAGAAACTCATCGGATTCAAATTTGAGTATGATAGGCATTGAATGCAAACCGTCTCCATACATAAATAAATGAACCATTTACCTCAAAATTAAAACAATGAAATATAAGACCGATATTTTCCTCAAACAAGCTACAATTTTTTTATGCTTTCAATAAAGAGTAAAATAAGTATTTTATAAATTTGAAAATAGTTTTAATATAAAAGATAATAAAATGGGTAAATTTATGATTTTTTATAGTTTTGAGGGGAAATACGTAATTTCAAAGTTTAGAGGGAGCAATACATAATTTCAAAGTTTAGAGAGGAAAATACGTAATTTCAGAGTTTAGAGGAAGAAATATGTGAAGTTGCCCCTTAAAAAAGTAGCAGGCTCTGGAGTTCACATGAAGAATTTACAAAAATAATAAACCAAATTATCATTTGTAGTTAAAACAAATATGGACATCACCGAAATTTTTATTCATCACCTCAATATAAAAATTTACACAAATGAACAATTGAGGATATGAATAAAACAAGACAATATTTGCTTGAGAATTTTCAAGAAAAAAAGAAGCAGCAGACAACCACTATTGTGAAACTCAGCGGTTGGGCATTTTTTTTTTATAAATCGAGGGTATTTGTGTAAAAAATTTTTAATTGAGGATAAGAGTAAAAATTTAGGTGGACATCATCTTCAAGTAAACTTCTTATATTGATAATTGCTTGACATCATTTTCATTAATGCTTCCTCATCATTTATATCCATCTCTCTTAAAAAACAATCACTCACAACTGGTTTATATGCTAACCAATACAAAAAGTACGAAGCATGAAGTTCCCAAACTTAGTCATTGTTCTCTTCCTCTTTCATAAATTTGGAGGATCCTTCTCTTCTTCATGTGGAGAGCTTGGCAACATCACTTATCCTTATCATCTTCCTGGAACATGCAATTGGAAGGCCTATGAGATGTATTGTGAGGGCAACAACACCGTATTTTACATTGGAGCCACCAAGTATTTTGTAAAAGATATGTCCATCAAAAACAAGACATTATGGCTTGTTGATCCAGACTTGGCAGTAGGAGGTTTACCAAATCAGACTGTTTCTTTGGATCAATACCGTCATTTATTTACACCATACAGCTTTTCTTTTATTCAAATTTTTATCTACTTCTTCAATTGTACTGAAGAAGTAGATGACTCAGATAACTACAAGCTAATTATGAATGGGCCTCGTTCAAGAGTTTATGCCGGAGTTTTCAATCTTGTTGGCAGCACCCCCAAGTCATGTCGGCCTGTAGGAAGCGTTTTAGTCGATTCTGACATCTTCATGGTTTGGGATGAGATTGATGGTGTTGGTTTGATGAAGATGCTGAGACGGGGAATAATGGTAAGCTGGGACGTTGATGCTGTCCATCAGTGTTCTCTTTTGTCATATTGCTGGAGTTCTATCTTCAGGTAAACAAAAGTGTCTATCTTTCCTCGAATATAGTCTTGCAGCTCCATTTCTACCAAATTTACACAGCTAGCTGTCGGCCGAATTTGTGCTTTAAAAGTCATATTAACTGGATGAGATTTTAAGTGGATTTATGCTTTTAAAATGGTTCAAATGAATGCGCCAACTTTTGTGTTTTAATTTCTTATGTTCAGCAAAGGACAACCTTAATTAATTAGATCAATTAGAACAATGTAATTCATTAGATCTATTTCAATTTTTCAATTACTCCTAAATCTGTGAAATTTATGTTCTAGCTAGCTAGTATTATATTTCTATAGTACATCTTAAGTGAAGTGTTACGTGTATTTAAACTAATTAACTTTCTTATCGATTATGTAATATATATTTTATTATTTATGCAATTCTTTTTGTTTGCCAATGCAGTGAGTTCGTGATTATAAATAGATACAATGAATTATCTATTGGCGAAAAGCTCCATCAGTTTCTTTCCTTTCAGTCATTATTTTTGCAATGCACTTATCAACCACCAAAATTTGGAAGCTATAGTAATTCGCTGGTTGTTTTCGGTTTCATGGTCATATTGCTTGCTCTATTGGACATTCTTCTTGTTTTCTTGGGTAAGCAACATTTCTAAAGAAATAAGTTTTCCTTTATGTTCAAGTTACTGCCCATAAAAGATTAACAAGAAATTATTGAAGCAATCAGTTTGATGAGTTCGACCATAAAGAAAAAAAAGTTTTATCAGTTTTCTATTGGATTATGATTTCTCTATTTGAAACTGGGTTTCGATTTTAGTCTGGTAGTTGGTAAATTATTAAAAGTTTTTGGCCCAAATTACAGTAAATTATTTGAACGCTCTCCTCTGTGAAAAAAACAGGGGAAGAACAATAAGTGCACAAACACATTAATAGTCTTAAGTACGGGACTACGGACTGAATGGTATCAATTTGAAATACATAGCTCAAAACAACATAACTGAAACGTGGCTGAGTTCCAGATGGAGGATAGAGTGAGATCAAAATCTAGAATAAAGCATAATTAATCCATAATTATTTTGATGTTCAAATCATACTTGCACAGTTTTTTTTTTTTGTGCTTAGAAGTATTGTTTTAGAGACATATATGCTTCCCAAAAGAGCGTATGTTTGGTAACAAAAGAGAAAAAAAGTAGTTGATTGATAACAATCATTACTCTCTTTGAGTCCTTCATTTGTATTATCCATGATCTAATAATAATTTTTTATTTGCAGGACTAAGGCTTACATTAGTTCCACTAACAATACTTACATTCCTTCTTCACAAGTACAAGCGAGTTTCTCTATCAGTCAATTATGTCGAGAAGTTTTTAAGAAAACATGAAATGTTTTCCGTTAGACGGTATGACTTTGTAGAGATATCTATAATGACGAACAATTTTAGAGAAAAGCTTGGGCAAGGTGGTTTTGGATCAGTTTACAAAGGTAAACTATTTAATGGTCGTCTGGTGGCTGTCAAAATCTTGACCAATTCATTGGGTGATGGGGATGATTTCATTAGCGAAGTGGCAACGATCGGTAACATACATCACGCAAACATAGTGCACCTTATTGGGTTTTGCTCCGAGGATTCAAAACGGGCACTCGTTTATCCTTATATGTCAAAGCGCTCACTTGACAAGTATATCTTCTCTTCAAGTTACAATTCTTTTACAGTAGAGAAAAGAAGAGAGATAGCCCTAGGCATTGCACGAGGTATAGACTACCTTCATCGCGGGTGTCAGATGCAAATATTGCACTTCGACATAAAGCCTCACAATATCCTATTAGATCATGACTTAATCCCAAAAATTTCCGACTTTGGACTTGCCAAATTATACTCTAGAGAATACAACCAAGTGACACTTAGCACGGCACGTGGCACAATAGGATATATAGCTCCTGAGCTAATATCAAGGACCTTTGGTGTGGTATCATTCAAGGCAGATGTATATAGTTTTGGGATGCTGCTGATGGAGATGGCGAGTGGCAGACGAAATGTTAATAATCATACAGAGAGCTCAAGCCAAGTCTATTATCCATCATGGATCTACAACCAACTCAACCTTGCAGAGGAGACACATAATTATAACTCAAAGAATAGTGTTGCACAATTTGGAGAAATAGAAGGAATCCTGTATAAGGTTGCCTTGTGGTGCATTCAAATGAGAGCATCGAGTCGGCCCTCCATGAGTAGAGTCATAGAGATGCTGCAGAGTGATCCAGATAGTTTGGAGATGCCACCGAGACCTTTCACGATAGGCTCGCCACAAGACATCTCCGCGAGATTCTCTCAAATTGATTCATGTAGCATAGAGTTGTCAGAAATTTCTGAAGAAATTAGTTTGCTTTGAATATCCAAAAAAATTAAATAAAAAATAATGTGTTGCTTTGATTTTGGTGGAAATTAGTATCTTTGTACCTAATGTAACTAGAATAAAGCACGCGGACTTGCAGCATTTTAATTAATTATAACACAATTAGGTACGTAGATATTTGAAAATTTCGAGTGTGAATTGTAATGGATTCATTTCTTATAAAACTAAAATATCCAAATGTTATTAGGTATTAATGAAGATATATGGCTATATTAGAAATTGAAGAGAATGTGCAATAAATTTCCTCTTCTACCGTAATATATAGGAGCGGAGAGAACAATTAACACACCAAAGTCACCTTAGTATATTGTTTGACCACCTCGAAAAATGTTTATAATAGCTCTCTAAAATATCAAAATAATAATAATAATAATTGGATGATCCTAATTTTTTAGCTGTAGCATTTAAAAAAAAAATAGCATGTTTATTTCAAAATCTTGAAACCTAGCAGCAGTCTATCTGATTTTTTTTTTACTAGTTTGCATATAACTTATCATTGAGTTGAAAATGTTACGTACTAATATTTGTCATTGTTAGTCTTTGAAAATGATATGCAGCATTTTTTAAAAAACAAATTGTTAATTTTCAGAAACATCAATTCAAATTTTGAGACACAAAACAAAGTTTTTTTGTTCCGAACGTGAGATTGTGGTCATGCATGTGCCAAAATTAGAGTCTTTTTTTTGTGAAAAGTATGTTTGCTTGAAATTTGAATTTCATTTGTATTTTTTTGTTTAATTTGTTTAATTTGCAAAGTAATTTTTTTTAAATAAATTATTTGTCAACAAATTTATATGCGATCTAAAACAATTAAAAGAACTTATTTTTATTTTGATTGGTCATATTACTTCATAATACTTCATTTGATTTAGTATTACATGATATTTCTTATTCAATTTTAGTTTTAAACGACTAATAATGACAAATAATATTGCATATGGTTTTGAATGACTAACAATGATAAATATAAGTATTTAATTTTTTTCAACCACAAATAATACATAAATATTATAATAAAAAGTAAAAATAACAATTATAGTTGTATGCGCTTTATCCTTGATTACATAAATTTTAGACAACTAGTTACAAAAAATTCTTTCAAATTAATTAAGTAACACCACTGCAACATAATTCTACCGTACGTAGTCACTACATTTATGGTTCAAGTATCATCTCATCTTCAAATTCAATCACTAATTTATGTTGTGGTTCAAATTCAATCACGTCGAATAATCAGTCTAATTTTTTAAAATTATTAAATTAATTGAAATTCAAATCCAGATTGGATCGAACAAGATTTATTTGTCACCTTAATTACTATATTATTTGGCCACCTCGAAAAATGTTTAAAATAGTTCTCTAAAATATAAAATTAATAATAATAATTCTAACCAAATTGGCAATTGCTGGCACGTTTTGCACATTAGATCGGACCTCGATAGCTTCAACTTTTAATTCAACGTTAGATTGGATCTCGAGGAATTCAAGCCCTTATAATTTATCTATTTCATTAGTGATTCATTTCTATCCAAAATTTTTGAAATTTTTATATTTATTTACTACAAAGTCAAGTTGTAAAAAAAATGAATTGTTGAACTAAATGAACTTAAAACTTTTAAAATTTTGCATGAACATGCATCTCTTATGAAGTATTTTTTTTTTCAATGGTTTGAATTTGTTTGTTTGAAGCCAGTTAAATATATTTTTAAAGTTTTGTTCATCAATCATCCTTGATGAGCACATCACACTCTAATTTTGTGCGAAAAATATTAACTACATATGTCATATGTCAACTCTTTTTTTTTTTTAGCAAAAACAATCGGTTTATCTTTCTAAATAATTATAATTATCCTCACACCTCTATCCCTCCATTTATCCCTACACTTTCATTAAAGAAAAATTATATTATAGTCCCCACTAATTATATAATTCTCCTTTTCTAGTTAACTTTAATAAGTATAAATACTAAAATATAAGTAATTAAATGATCCCTCGTCAAGCTTCATCAAATGTAGTAGGGACTCTGCATCCCCACATCAATCTTTATAACTTTTTATATTACTAGATGTAACTTGTTGATAAAATAAAATAAAACTCAAAGTGGTCCTGTATGATTGACTTTGAAAAATATATATCATCTTCGATCCGAACGATTAACACACCGGAGCTAGGTGAAAAAATAGGACATGATAAAGCATTTATACGTTCACTTGAAATTTGAAGAATGTACCAACAAGTGCACCTTTGCCTGGTCTATGATTGTACTGCATGAACCCTCGCCCTTTTTTGATCCTCACGATTAGATATCTATGGTCGTGGTGTGCAAGTGCTAAGATCACAGGGCTGATCAGATGTCATGTGGAACAATTCTCTACTGTTACTATAATGTATATTATATAGTATTTTCAAACGCTGAATGATCGATTGAGTTTTATTAATATACATAACTGCTGAATCTTAATGATTGAGAATCCCTCTTGTCTATTATAGAAATAGGTGATAAATTACAAATGGGCAGGTATGGGCCGGCACAAATTATTTCACTTAAGCATGGTTCTGGAAATTAGAATCGGAATCAGAATCGGAATCGGAAATAAATTTTTGACCGCCGAGTTAGAATCAGATGAATCGGCTGGAATCGGAACAATCAGATCGGTAACTCGGGTATTTTTGGCAGAAGTCTTGTTTTGTAGCAAAAAAATAGAAAAAAATTAATAAAAATAATTTGTAAAAAAACTATGTTAATTAAGACAATATTACACTCAAATAATTCACTAATTATATAATGTATTACAAATATTATAAATATAACACATTTTTATTGCCATAAGCTATGTCAAACTGACTGAATCATCTTATTGTTCTCTGTATTAATACAAATGAAAATATTACTAGTTAAAAAATAAAAATATTAATATAATGTCAAATGAAAAATAGGAGGATGTCATTTCCCCGTTCCTGTCATTTCTTCCATTTTTTTTTTGTAAAATGTAAAAAATTATGGAGTCCGGCAAAAAAATTCCTTTTTCATTTCTTCTCTCTTGAAGGGCCCACATATCTTTCTTTTCAAAAGTTAATCTCTCACTCACGTGGATGGGTGTCTATTTCTTCTCCAGTTAGAAATTCAACCCGTTCGCCCTTTCCTCTGCATTAGTTACTTAGCAAAATCAAATTGAACAAAAAAAAATGCAGAATCGGTAAGACAATCAACCCAAAACGCGAGAATCTGTCTGGAATCAGTGCAGACTTGCTTCACTCAGTCGATTCATCACTTTTCAACCAAGATTTTCGAAGAAAACTCGCTTGCCGTATAAGTTTGTTTAAAACTCAACTCAACTCGGTCTAACACGGCTCAACTCGGTGTAATTCCTCTTGACTCGGCTGGAAAATCGGATAACTCAGCCGAGTCAAGCACTGTTCATCCGAGTTTTATCGAAAAACTCGTATAGGCGTGAGACTCAGGTGAAACTCGGATCAGACTCGGTCGATTCCGAGTTGACTCAGAATCGGCCGATTTCCGAAACCATGCACTTAAGGTTAGAGATCAAACACCAAACCATATAATATCTAAAAAAGATTGTATATTTTGGATTTCGAACTTGCGATCTCAACATAGAAAACATTGTCTTGTCATAAGACAAAATAATGGTTCTCAATGGATTGGCACTAGGGGTGATTAATGAGCGAGCATGAGCGAGTTAGGGTATGCTCATACTCGTTCATTAAGTAAATGAGCGAGTTGTTAATGAGCAAGTTTAAATGAGTAGATAAATGAGCGAGTTGTAAATGAGCGAGCTTTTAATCAGCGAGTTATGAGCGGACTTATGACTCATAACAAAATTATATAGTATGTTCACGCATAACAAAATTTGTTAAAAGTCATCATAACAAAATTCAACAAATTGTCATCATTCATTTAAATGAGCGAGTTATTATGACTATTACTTGTTTTGGGCTTTAGGCGGAGGTTTTGATTTTGCCGATTTACATTGTGCTCACTATATTACACAGGATTAAATATAAAACTATGCTCACTATCTTTCAATCTTAATGAAGCAATGTTGATGTTACACATAATTACATATGATTAAATGTAGCAGAGATTAGATATGGAAAATTCTTAATAAGCGAGTTATGAGCGAGTTGGGTCATGCTCATGCTCGCTCATTAAGTAAATGAACGAGTTGTTAATGAGCGAGTTTAAATGAGCGGATAAATGAGCGAGTTTAAGCGAGCTTTTAATGAGCGAGTTATGAGCGGCTCACGAATTATGAGTGATTTACTCATCCCTAATTGGCACAAATTATTTGCTTAGCTTCTATTTATTATATACTTTATATAAGTTTTTTTAATGTCGTATACTTAGGGGTGAAAACGGAGCGGATACGGAGCGGATAATGCTGATACCATATCCGCATCCGTCGGATAATGAGCAGATATGGATACGGATACGGATAATAAACGGATATCAAAATTCAAAATCAAATCCGCCTTAAACTGATACGGATACGGAACGGATAGTCTACGGATACGGATTCGAATATGGATATAAAACGAATAATGATCGGATAATTAAGATATATGAACTTCTAAGATACAAATATTAATTAAAATATTAAATATAAATATTAATGAACTTATAAGAGATGGAAGATAATCTATTCATATAATATATATATATATATATATATATATATATATATCAAATAAGTGTATGGTAATAAAAAATGTTGTGGTGTAGTGGTTTAAAGCTTAGTCTAAAGGCATTGAGATGTGAGGACATGGGTTCAAATCTCATCTATAGCAAATATTTATTTCTCTTTTATATGAGTCTGGCCAAATTATCTGTATCCGGATCTTTTATGGATTTCCAAAAATTATCCGAATCCGAATCATCCGGATTCGGATTATATCCAGATACGGAGTGGATATCCGCCAGATAATCCGGCTCTGTTTTCACCCCTACGTATACTGTCATCATAATTTTTGAAAATTTTCATCTAATCATCAATGGGCCGGTATGGGCCAGCACTATTCCCACCCACGCCCCTTCCGATTTTGTCCAATTTTCTCTAAATTTCTAACTGAGATATTATATGGTGAGAAAAGTGTACTTAAACGTGACCCACCTAAGGATGATAGACCTCATGGCATAGTAACAAATGAATTATTCGGATTCGGTTCGGTTCGAGTATAATTCAGAAATAATACAGATCGAAACTAAGTTCTAAATCTAAGAATTTTTTTAATTTTAACATTAAATAACGACTTGAATACAAACTTTTATATACAAAATCGAACACAGAAGATCAAGACTACACTTTAAAACCCACTACCGTAAGAATTATTTAACACTTAAATTACCCTTCTATTTTTCAGATTTGGTTGAATAGTTTTAATAAGATCTACACTATTAATTTAATACCCAACCGTTACTAAGCATGCAATTAACTCTTTTCAAATTGGAGAGGATCCCAACCGAATGTAAAAGATTTGGACTTCACATGGTTCAGCAGCCCTAGAGGCCTAGACTCATAGAAAAATGCGAAATGCAAAGGGAATCAAAATTTATCCAGATTTCAAGTTAAAGGCGCCGACGTTGTTTTTGCAAATTTAACGCAAATAAAACGTAAAATTTAATTAAATTCACGAATAATTAGTAAATAATTCATTTGATTCACGGATTAACATTTTAATTGCAAATTGATTCACAGAGTACTCAAATCCAAATTATTCGCAAACCTTGTTACTGTGCCTCATGGGTAACTAAAGTTCCTGCTTCGTAAAATTTGTTAAGTTACTGCTGCATTAAATCAGAGAGGAGGACATGGAAGACGTGTAATGGCCACATGTTCCTTTTGGGGCCCACACTTTTTCTATTGGCCAGTACATGCACAAAAGCAGAAGACAAAAAGATAAATAAAGTATGTGTCAGGATCTTTTATGGAGGAATAAGCATAGCCATCCGTGTTGAAGACAATTAATAATTAATTTTTAAAATATGTCTGTTTATTTTATCAAATCATTTTATTGGTATGGGAAACTGATGACAGAAAAAATTTTTTTTGGCTTCTTGATAATTTTTGTGTATCATTTTTTTAATAAATCATCTAAATTTTCGCATGAGTTGTATTGATGCTAATATTTTATTATTCTTATTACTGAAATAAAATTCTTCCCAAAATTACTCAAATAAGTTTCTAAAATTCAAATCTAATTCGAATTATTATGGACTATTTTCTTACAAGCTTATTTAGTGTAATTTTATTTAATTTTTTTTCTTACAAATTTATATTTAAATTATTTCTCAAATATTGTTGTCTTTTTTTATATTTTATTAATTATATAAATATTATACATAGATACATTTTTTGTTGTTTGTTTGATGTCAAAGTGACGAACGTAATTTTAATAAAAAGTTTTTAATATAATAAAATATAATATATTACAGCAATAAAAATCTAAAAATCTTGGTTTAATGAAATTGCAGAATACTTATTATTAACTAAATGCATTTGAAACAACGTAAGACTTCGCCTCTAGTCAATTTAATAATTGAACGTATCATGAAAAGTAAGAGCAAATTGCTTGTATCTTAATACTTTTACGTGGTGGCCCATGATAATATTTATTTGTAGAAAAATATACTTTTGATCAGACAAGAATAGTACAGTATTTGAGAAGATAAAAGTATTTAATTTTTGACTAACGGTATCGTCGCTAATACTCCTATCAGTATTATCGATACGCTCAGAAATAGTACGTTTCTATTGGTATAACCTCAATAATTACATTTTTTACCCTCGCAGATATTGTAACATTATTTTAGTGAACCGGACAAAGCAAGAATTCACATCCAGTGAAATAGTGCAATAGATCCGGGCCATTCTTTTAACATGGCACACATGTCAAAATGGAGCCCCTATTATATTGTATCCATAGGTACAAAAACCCTAAACCTGATATGTTTTTTAAGATGGCAGCAACTTGGAAATTAAAAACATGATATCTTTAAATTACATGCTATTACCTATTCTTCTGCAAGACCTTTCGTGCGATAGTCGATACTCAAGTACTCTAATTTTGTTTGAATAATAGGTATATATTCTAGTGTAGTATCTATATTTGACCCTCTATATTCTATGCCGACGCCAGAGAAATAAAAAATATTTAATTTAGTTGTCTTTTTTATAAAGAATTATGTTTCCCTATGTGGACCAATAAGCTCACGTTCAGCGGTCAAGGAACACACACAACAAATTAATAGTAAACCTATGAAAAATATCGAAACATAAATTGGGCCGTAATTTTGGACATCATATATTATAAAAAATAAGATCACATCAGCGGTGCAATATTTGTTTTTTTTATTTATTTCGTGTCTTTTATTGGGCCGGTGCCACTCACTAAATAATTCCAGTTTTTAACTCCTTCCTACATTAAACATTTCTCACAAACATATATTGGGCCGGGCCTTTGATCTGATAATATAAATGGTCGGCCTGTTTTAAATAATTTCCAAATAGGTGAACTCTTTGGATATATTTCCAGCTGTATATCGGCGAAGGACATAAATTTGAGTTTATTTTTACAAGCAAAAAGGAAACTCAAATTGAATTTATAGGGAATTTATGTACAAGTGTATTAGTAATTGAGTCACATCAGGATGAAAGTGCGTGCTTGTTGAGAACTAGCATTTGATTTAGTGGCAAAAACAATGTTCTTTGTGTCGCAAAGAAAATTATTTGTAAATATTAAATAGGTAGGTGGTTTGACCTCAAAACTTTACTCAAAATATATATATATCTTGTCTCTGTAGTGTACATCTCTGCCATTTTATTAATTTTTCTCTTTTTCTAGTTTTTAAAATTTATTGCTGCCTCGTATCACTGTAATTAAAGTGCAAGAGGATATAATGTTTTTTGTTTCTTTTCCGAACCATGTTGAAGTTTTCTGCAAATTTAGGACCTCCACTAGAAAAGTTGCAAAAATATCTTGTATTTTTTTATTATAAACAGTACTGTAGTTGTCTATTATTTTTGCATATTTATGCAGATATTGTTTGATGAAGACTCAAATACCTTGCTCAACTAAATGTCAGTGCCATAATAGTTTTATATTTATTATTTGTTCCAAATCAAGCAGGGTTGAAAGCGGTACCCTGACAACCAGTCAAGATAGAAAGAATTTTCTATACAAATTCTAAGAAACAATATTCACAATCAGCGGTCTATGTTTTCTTTAGTAGAAGTCTGGAACTAATTGTGATATGATAAAGACTTCTCTTGGTAAGAAAGTCCTCCATAGTCCTTGCACTTTAAGTTTGTTTCAATTGTCTGTTTGGTTTTTTCATATATGCATTATATTAGGAAAAAAAAAAAATTAGTTTCTAAAACGTCTCCCATATATGAACTGGTGCTTGAGTGGAAAGAGAGAGAATAACCATTATCTTGTTTCTTTTGTTTTTCAAGATTTTAGAAAAAAGAGAGATGATCGGACCACAAGTGGCTCAGTGCAGATGGATGGACCACTTAAGGGGGCAATGGCTAGGAGGCATTACCTCCTTAGTGGGTTAGTGTCGGATTTACAAGCTGGCACATAACCAGCGTAGAAGAAATAAACAAGGAAAGATGTAAGCAGGAAGGAAATCTTCAAAATTCGTATGTAATATTAGCTAAGCTGTAATAGGCCTGTGATTGATTGTATTGTATTTATTGTATTATAATTTCTAAATATAGATAAGGAGAAAAACAGAAATAAATAGAGGTAGAGGCGGAATGTATAGGATATAGAAAACGGGAGGATTGTGTTCTCTAAATTAAATCATGGTATCAGAGCTTTGGTAAGATCTCGCTAGCCTTCTCTTCCAAACAAAACCGCTGCCAGAAACGACTCTGGTAACAGCACCATGGCCGAAACCGATACTCTCATTGAGAAATTAACACAACTAATCACCTTGCAGCAAAATCAATTACTGGCTATGCAACAGCCACGTAATACACCACCACAAATCCCAGTTCATGAACCAACCTTGCATACAAACCTAATACCCATAAAACTCGATGGAAAGAATTATCCATTATGGTCTCAATCCATCCGCATGTGCCTTAAAGCTCGCGAGAAATTGAAGCATATCACGGCGGCACCTCCAGATGAAAGTGATCCACTGTTCCCACGGTGGGACATTGAAGATACCGTGGTTAAAGGGTGGATATGCAACTCACTCGACAAGAACCTCTACGGCAAGTTTCTGAGATATCCCACGGCTAAGGAGGTGTGGGACGCAATAGCCACAACCTTCTATGATGGAAGTGATTCCGCTCAGGTATACGATTTAAACAGAAAGGTGAACAAAACCAAACAAGCCGGTAGGTCTGTAGAAGAGTATTATAATGACCTTCAGGACCTATGGTTAGAAATAGACTTCCGACGTCCAAATCCAATGGAGTGCACAGCCGATATAGAAAGGTTTGCAAATGACCCCGTTTCCTTCCCTTGAACAAGCCTTTGCTCGGGTAAGGAAGGAAGCCACTCGGCAGGTTGTGATGCACACAGGTGTTGAGGCTGAATCCCAGCTCTCTGCTGCCATGTACTCAAAGGGACACAAAGGTATTGATAAATCTCATTTAAAATGTACTCATTGTGGTATGACGAAGCACACAAAGGATCAGTGCTTCAAATTGGTGGGATACCCGGATTGGTTCAAAGACCGGCGCAAGGAGAAGGGGAATTGGTCGGGAAAAGGCCATGCTTCTGTGGCCCGAACAGATCTGGCCCACGCACCACAAATCAATCACCCGGGTGCTGGCACGGGTCCTGGAGGCGTTGGAGGCTCTGGAGGCGCTGGCACGGGTCCACTTGGCGTGGGGCCACCAGCCAGCTACCTAGGTGCGGGCACGTGGTACCAGGTTCCAACCGAACCACCTGGTACACACCGTTTGGAGGCGAGCAGCAGTGGCGCTGGCAAGAGACAAGGTGCCGATAATGGCGCTGGTAATGGATCGGACCCCATCTCATCAGCAGGTAAGTTCCTCTTTTGTTCGGACCATAATTTGGGAAGAAAGGATAGGGTAATTTTTAATTCAGACCTTGAGAATAAACCAAATAACGTTCTGTGGCCAATTGATGTTACTAAAAATGAGCGTGTTTTTAAAACAGACCCTGGAAAAGAACTTAATATCAGTGCAATATTTAAACCAAATAAAATTTGGAGTCCGAACCCTGTAGATATCCAGAACATTGATGGTGAGACAAATTCGAATATTTTAAATTCGGCCAGTGCCTATGCAGCATATCAAGAAGGTACAGGTCATAGTATTACATGGAAAAATGATAATGAATGGGTACTAGATACAGGGGCTACAGACCATATGACATTTGATAGAAATGACCTCATTAATTTCAAAACACCTAGAAAAACTGGTATTGTTAATGCAAATGGTATATGCTATCCTGTCAGTACAGCAGGGGATGTAAAATTATGTCCAAACTTGACACTCCAGAATACATTAGTTGTACCATCTTTATCCTCTAAACTAGTATCAGTCGGCCAATTGACAAGGGAATTAAATTGCATGGTCAACATATTTCCTAATCACTGTGTATTTCAGGATATCAAAACCAGGGAAATTTTGGGCCGTGGTACTAGGAGAGGCGGGTTGTATTATCTTGATGGTTTGAAGACAGGAGAAGCATTACTCAGTACTGACTCAAAGGAGAGAGAAAGTGAAATTTTATTATGGCACAAAAGATTAGGTCATCCATCGCTAGGGTACATGAAAAAACTTTATCCTCAGTTATTTAATTACAATTGTGAGAGATTTTTTTGTGAGACATGTATTAAGGCCAAAAGTCACCGGTCTACTTATCCGCTAAGTAATACTAAAGCATTAGCTCCATTTGATTTAATTCATACTGACGTATGGGGACCATCCCCAATAATTTCAAAAGCTGGTTATCGATGGTATATAATATTTGTTGATGATTTTTCAAGATTAACATGGTTGTATTTATTAAAAACCATAGAACAGGTAAAAGACATATTTAGAATATTTTTAACTATGATCAGAACGCAATTTGAGAAAAATATCAAAGTAATCAGAAGTGATAATGGAACAGAATATATGAATAGAGAAGTGCAAGAAATACTTCAAAATAACGGCATAGTACATGAGACATCATGTGTAGGAACGCCTCAACAAAATGGTGTTGCAGAACGAAAAAATAGGCATATACTTGAAATTACAAGATCCCTTTTGATTGAGACAAATGTACCAAATATTTTTTGGGATAATGCAATTACGTTTGCTGTATACCTCATGAACCGAATGCCCACTCAAGTCAATCATTTTAAAACACCATTACAAGTTTTTTCTGCAAATCTGAAAATTAATTCGGTTTTGAATTTATCTCCTAAAATTTTTGGATGTACAGCCTATGTTCATCTTCAAAAACAATACCGATCAAAACTTGAACCAAGAGCGGAAAAATGTATTTTTTTAGGAATGGGTCAAAACCAAAAAGGATATAAATGTTATAGTCCAAATTTAAGGAAATTTTTTACCACCATGGATGTAAATTTTATAGAACATGAACCATATTTTAAAGTTCCACAAAATCCAATTCAGGGGGAGCAGGTAAATATATCTGAGGGAGAATTGAATTTTGATTTCTTAGATTTCACAAGATATCATAATATGGTAACCTCATCTACCTTATATCAACCTCACCAAACACAAAATAATTCGGATCAAGAAATAAATCATCACCAAACACAAAATAATTCGGATCAAGAAATAAATCATCACCAAACACAGAATATTTCGGAAGAAGAAATGAATCAGGACATAAACAATGGAAATGAAATAAATCACTCAGAGGGAAATGACAACACTGAAGATCAAGAAGAGATAACAATACAACCCGCCGATGATCCAACACGGCCTGAGACTCCCAATGAGGTAAGTTCTTCTGAGCCTTTATTTACTTTACCACCAAGGAAAAATAGAGGAAAACCACCAAAACGGTATGTCCCTGAAGATGGGACAAGCACAGAAATGTATCCAATTGCAAACTATACAACAACAAATCATTTGACAGAACCTTTAAAGGGATTCGTGAACCAAATTTCATCAGTAATAGTACCAAAAAAATGGAAGAAGCCATAACAGACCCAAAGTGGAGACAAGCAATGAACGAAGAAATGAGTGCACTACTGAAAAATAATACCTGGGAAGTCAGTAATTTACCTGATGACAAAAGAGTTGTGGGGTGTAAATGGGTGTATACCGTGAAATACAATGCGCAAGGAAAGATAGAGAGATACAAGGCGAGGCTGGTTGCAAAGGGATATACCCAGACATATGGAATCGATTTTCAAGAAACTTTTTCTCTGGTCGCTAAGTTGAACTCCGTCAGAGTCATTCTATCTATTGCAGCAAATTTAGAATGGCCACTGCATCAGTTAGATGTGAAAAATGCGTTCCTACATGGAGAATTAGAAGAGGATATCTACATGGAGATGCCACCAGGTTATCAACCACCAAACATGATGGGTAAAGTGTGTAAACTAAAGAAAGTGTTATATGGATTAAAACAGTCACCACGGGCATGGTTCGGGCGGTTTAGTCAGGCCATGAAGGGATACGGGTATACCCAAAGCAATTCGGATCACACAATGTTCTACAAGAAGAACTACGGAAAAGTTGTTGTTCTCATAATTTATGTTGATGACATGATAATAACAGGAAGTGATGAAAAGGGAATACAAGAATTAGAGGAAAAGTTGTTCAAAGAGTTTGAGATGAAACATTTGGGTGGGTTAAAATACTTTCTCGGGATAGAGGTAACTCGGGATAAAGAAGGAATATATTTGTCACAAAGAAAATATATACTTGATCTTCTATGTGAAACATGAATGCTAGATTGCAAGCCGATTGATACACCAATGATGCCAAACTTGAAGTTAGAAGCCTACACTGATCACACACCCGCCAATATAGACAGATATCAAAGACTTGTGGGTAAATTAATTTACTTGGCTCACACAAGACCTGACATTGCGTATGCTGTGAGCATAGTGAGTCAATTTATGCATTCTCCCAAAGAAGAGCATCTAGAAGCAGTAATGCGAATTCTCAGATATTTGAAGGGGACACCCGGAAAAGGTATAGTTTTTAGAAAAAATTCACATCTTCAGGTATTTGCATACAGTGATGCAGATTGGGCAGGATGTGCTATGGACAGACGATCAACGGCAGGTTATTTCACCTTTGTGGGGGGTAACTTAGTCACATGGAGATCAAAGAAGCAAAATGTGGTGTCTCTGTCTAGTGCAGAATCGGAATTCAGAGGGATGGTTAAAGCAATGTGCGAACTCCTATGGCTTAAGAAATTCTTAACCGAATTAGGCTTTGAGCCGGAAACCGAAATGAAATTATTTTGTGATAACAAGGCAGCTATAGATATTGCTCATAACCCAGTGTAGCATGATCGAATGAAGCATGTTGAAATTGACAGACACTTTGTTAAAGAGAAACTAGAGACTAAGGTTATATCTATGCCATTTGTGCGATCAAATGAACAACTTGCTGATATATTAACTAAACCTGTAGTGAGTAGATTTTTCAGTGAAGCAGTTAATAAGCTAGGAATGAAGGATATGTATGTGCCAACTTGAGGGAGGGTGTCGGATTTACAAGCTGGCACATAACCAGCGTAGAAGAAATAAACAAGGAAAGATGTAAGCAGGAAGGAAATCTTCAAAATTCGTATGTAATATTAGCTAAGCTGTAATAGGCCTGTGATTGATTGTATTGTATTTATTGTATTATAATTTCTAAATATAGATAAGGAGAAAAACAGAAATAAATAGAGGTAGAGGCGGAATGTATAGGATATAGAAAACGGGAGGATTGTGTTCTCTAAATTAAATCAGTTAGGAAATTGTTCCACCGAACATCAAGTTTTTACAGTGAGTACCTCTGTGAGGCTACCGAATTATATACCCATTCAGTCATAAGTTCTAATTAAAATCGTTTTTGTTGGCAAAAAGTTACAAATATGTCGCTAATTTTGATTTTTAATTTTAATGGTGTTCTTTTTTCTATAATTTTAATTTTGTAACACATGCTGCCATTTCAGTTATTTCATGTTAAGAACATTCCAAACAGCAGTCTATGTTTTCATAAGCAGAACTGTGGCATTAATTGTGATATTATAAAGACATCTCTTGGTAAGAAAGTTATCTTTAGTCCTTGCACTCTAACCTTGTTTCAATTGTCTGTTTGCTTTTTCTAAATTATATAGAATCTGGTTTTTCTACTTATAGCCAACTTTCGATATGCATTATGTTACAAAAAATTTATTAGTTTCTAAAGCCTCTCGCACATATGAAATTGTATTGTACGTGAGGGAGAAAGAGAGGGAGAGAGTGTAACCATTCTTATATAACCTTTCTCTTTTTTCTTTTGTTTTGAAATATTTTCGAAAAAAGAGAGATGATTTGAGGTTTGCTATATATAAGTGCCAAAACCAGACCTATATAAGAAAAGCCAAATAGACAATGGGAACAAGCTTAAAATGTAAGGACTAAAGCGGAAATTCTTAGCCAGAGATGTCATATAGACTTCTTCTAAAGAAATCATAGACTGCTGATTTTGAAAATATATTATTTCTTAAAATTGGGCTAGAATTTTGAAAGATAAGAGTCTAGTCAATTAGGCTTCTAAGACCAATCCAGCAAGTCTTTTCATTTCTCTATCAGAAGAATAGTTGTTTGGATTGACTGACTGTTGCAGATACAAGTTCTCAGTAAAGGCTGAGTTAACGAAGACTGAGTGAGTGTTGGAGATAAGTTCTGGATAAAAGATGCGATGTATATTCTACCCATTAGAGCTTCTTGTCCTTAACCTTTCTGCACGTAGGAGATATATTCTGCCCATCAGTTTGCATCATCTTTGAGCATCCAAAATTGACAAATTAATTGTCTGAGTGCAGATGGATAGGACCACAAAAGAGATAATTGCTAAGAGGCATTAATTACCTCCTTAGGTGGTACTAGTTTATTGCACCGAACATTAAGTTTTTACACCCAATTTATGACTGAATTATACACCCATTCATTTGTCAGTTCTAAAATCATTTTTGTTGGAAAAAAGTTACAACTAATTTTAAATTTTTAGTTCAACGTTTTGATATTTTTTTCTATAATTTTTTTCTTGTAATTTATGTTGCCATTTTTGGGCAGACTTGTCCGTATTTTCACTATAAGAACAATATCATGACATGTGACAAACTTTCAAGTAAATAAAGGAAAATGTCCAATAACATATATTTAACAATATGACATATAAGAAATGCCGCACTTAGTAGAAATTAGATTATATTTGAATAATTTCCTACAAACTAATGATGATGTCATATGACAAGACAAATTCTCAAAATTTAAGTTTTTAAATGTGATGTACTACTGATTTGGCTGCGGTGATTGTCAGAAGCATTTTTTTTATTTTTTATTTTTTTTTTTGTGTGGCAGCCATTAACGGTTGAAAGTAAAAACTTTCCAATTTGGTAATCTTTTTAGGTGATGAAAAGTTACCTCGTCTGACATGTATTGCATGGAGACAGATGGATCATCCTTATTGGCACTGTAGTTTATTATTTTTGTCATATTTATTCAGTTATTTTGTTTCACAAAGAGTTAAAGAACTTAAGATCAATATCATGTAGGGCTATACAAAAAGCTCATGGCTAGTGAGCTGCTCAAACTCAGCTCAATAACAAACTCACTAAGAACCATAGTAGGAAAAATCGGTATTGGTATCGGGATCGGTCCAGGCCGATACCAATACGGGATCGGCTCAGGATCGGCTCAAAATCGGGTTTTTTTTTTCTTTTTTCTTTATAATTTGCTATGTGAGGATTGGCTTAGGATCGGATCGGGGCCGGCCGATACCGATATGGGATCGGAGTATCGGATCAGAATCGGCCGATTTTTCCTATTATGCTAAGAACTCATTTGTTAAAAAATCGAGTTAGTCTGACTCGAGTTGAGTTTTGAGTTGGACTCAGCTCACTCATTATAACTCGTACTCGGTTGATTACATGTGTCACATACCCCGACTGGAGTTGAACCAACCCATTTCATTTCCCATTATACTCAATATGGCTGAGGAGAATAATAAACAGTTGCCGGAATCTTCTCATCTTTTTCAACAGTTCAACAAATGTACATTCACATGTCATATATCAATAATTCAAATGTTCAACACCTTAAAATTCAAAGTGCTTGACTACTAGTAGGTAATTATGATCACTGAGCACTAGTTGATTCATGAGTCATGACTCAGCGAGCCAGCTCAACTCGGCCTTCTCAACTCGACTCAATTCATTCTGAGTTGAATTCGAGTTACCCATTACCATGCATCGAGTGTGCAATAATTTTTACGTATTTCTAATTTTGTCTTTGTTTTTTTGCTACAAATCAAGCGCTGTCAAAATAGAAAGAATTTTCAGAATCAGCAGTGTTTGTAACATATTGTATATATGAAGTAAGCCATAAGTGGTAAAATCAAACTCTATAAATTAAATCTATAGTTTAAAGTCTATATAAGGAAAACCAATTGGACAACTGACACAAGCTTAAAGTGTAAGGACCAATGAAGATTTTCTTATGAAGAAATGTTGTCACATCACAAATAATAGACTGCTAATTCTGAAAATTCTCTCTGAAGACCGATTGAGTTTTCGTGTTTCTCTTTCAGTCTGAGTCTTCGTTATAACAATTAAAGGCTAACATTGTAAGTCTTTCTAATAAGGCCCTTCTCATCTTACCTTTTCTGCACGCAGGAGATATATGTACTAAGGAGTGACTAATCAATTTTCAGCATCTTTCAGTATAAAAAATTGACTAGCTGTGAGCAGGTTAATTCTTTCACTTTGAACCACAGATAAACATGGCGTTAGAGTTTTAGCACAATTATCTCATTAAATTTGTAATAAGTAATGACAAAGACCTCTGTTAGGCTCTCCATTTTTGACTGAATACACCCATTCACTCTTAAGTTCAAAAGTGCTTACAAAAATAACACTATTTTTTTAATTCAATGTTGTATTTTTTCTATACATTTTTGTAATTTATGCTGCAATTTTAATTAATATTTGTATAATTTTTTTTTTGGAAGATTGATATCCGTATTTTCAGGTTAAGAATAATGTCCACAAAATAAAAATATGTGGCAAACTTTCAAGATAATAAAAATGAGCCGAAACCTGATATCTATCTGGGTTTAAAAAAAAATGTGACAAAAATTATAAGAATATGACATACAAAAAATACTTTGCTCTTTATAAAATATAATATCTTTGAATAATTTCCTGCAAATTTGATTTCATACGAAGGAATTTTAGAAAATTTAAGGTTTCCTGTGAAGATACTGGTTTGCTAGTGATGAATGCAGTAAATAATTTTCTTTGGAGTGACCAATAAAGTTCGAAATTAAAATTGTCAATTTAATAATCTCAACTACTGATGATAAGGTATATAGGGAAAAAGATGATCCTTAAAAAGTTAAGATAAACTCAACTGCTCAATTCTCTGTTCTCTCCATTCTCTATTTCTGTCTCCCATTTGGTTCTTTAGATTGTTCTCCTCTCACATGGCTCCACTCACATATATACTTGCAATCGCACTCTTAATCTCCTATTACACTTCTACAATTCTGGTGCTTGGAAAACAAACTAATTTGAAAGATTGTCGCCCATTAAGATGCAGCAAGCATGGACCCATAGTCAGGTACCCATTCCGCCTCGACTCCCAAGCACCTCACTGTGGCTATGACACCCTCATCCTCTCTTGCTCAGGCGGCAATGCAGTGTTAAGCCTCCCCTATTCTGGTGACTACAATGTGATGTCAATAGATTACAAGAACTCAATACTTGCAATAACAAGACACTCGTGGAGCCTTAATTGTTCATGGTCTCAAATTACCGAGCCCAATGTAACTGGCTCTCTCTTCTTTAGTTCTCCTTGGATAGATGTCAGTTGGTTTGATTGCTCAGACGTGCTCACCTCTTCTGAGGAAGATGAGTATTTATCTTCTATCTCGTGCCTTGGGTCTGAAGGCCACTTCATCTATGTGGCCTTGGCTGATACACAAGTTGAAGCGCTTCCTTCCACCTGCAGCAAGATTAGAAATGGCACCTTCTTTACTGGACCCGAAGTACCACTAGATGATTGGAATTACGATTATGCAAATTCCGAATTCCAACACATGATTAGAGACTTCGAGGCAAGACCAGTCATTCAGCTGTTTTGGCACAATGAGTTGATCAACTGCAGCATGTGTGAAAAGAAATGGTGGCATCGCTGTGAATTCGACATGGAAACAAAAAAATCATTCTGTCGAGGTGACCTTATAAGTTGACCATTCTTTTAATACTTAGATTCTTTACTGCCAATGACTCTATATGAGAGTTGCATGTTTATAATATCATCTATCTCGAATTGAAAAAAAATGACCACTGGCATATCTTAATTGTTATATATGGAAATCTTGACGATGTATATATTTTGGAGTGCAAATTATACGACACCAAGTACTTCCGATGTGTGGCCCTAGCTCCAGGCCTCTTGTTTCAATCTTAAGTCTTAAAATTTAAATATTTCCGTTTGACATTGAAGTATAGTTTCCATACTGTGCCTTTCAGTCGTTCTTTCAACTTCGACCAAACAGTTGGAAGAAAATCTCAATTTTACATTGTTTTTTACTTAAGTTTGATAATCATAATATGCCGACTAGCGACAAGACTAACTAATTTCATCATTTAACATTAAATTTGTTTATAAAAATAACTAAAATTAACTTGCCCTGGATACTAACATATAGACCTTTTTCTTTTTCTTTTTCAGATTCACATGTGGTGCTGAAAACCAGTATGAATCCTCAACTACTTTGCTATAATGCTCATGGATAAGAGTTAACAACATTCTATTTAACTTATAATCCTAATCTTATTTTTTATTTATTTAGGTATATCCGTAGGCGCAATATCCCTTCTCCTTTTGGGAGGCTTTTCTGTCTTCTACATATGTCATGAGTCAAAGCAAAAGAAAACCATTCGTCAGAAGATCGAAAACTTCCTGAGAAGCTATAGAGTGATGAATTCAACACGGTACACATACGACGACCTAAAAAAGATAACAAAGAGGTTCAAGAAAAGAATAGGTGCTGGGGCATTTGGGACTGTCTATAAAGGGGAGTTGCCTAATGGAATTCCAGTAGCTGTTAAGATCCTACATAAATCTGCTTGGGGCGGAGAACAATTTGTAAATGAAGTAGCCACCATTGGAAGAATTCACCATGTACATGTTGTTCGCCTTTTGGGGTTTTGTTCTGAAGGAACAAATCAAGCACTTGTTTATGAATTCATGGAGAATGGGTCACTAGATAAGTACATATTCTCCACAAGAAATCGCCAATTTAGCATGGAAGAGATGCTTGTACTTGTTACTGGCATTGCAGATGGTATTGAATATTTACACCAGGGCTGTGACCAGCGCATTCTTCCCTTTGATATCAAGCCTCACAATATTTTGCTTGGCCATAATTTGGTACCTAAGATCTCCGATTTTGGTCTCTCCAAGCTCTGTCCCAAGGATCAGAGCTACTTGACCATAAGTGCTGCTCGGGGTACAATGGGTTATCTTGCTCCAGAAATGTACTCCAGAAATTTCGGAGGAGTCTCTTACAAATCAGATGTTTATAGTTTTGGTATGTTGATTTTGGAGATGATAAGTGGAAGAAAGAATATTGACCCATTAAGAGAGGGAAGTGTTCGGAGTGAAGATGTATACTTCCCAGAGTGGATTTATGAACAAGTAGTTCAAGGAAGAGACTTGTGTCAAGTTCTTGATGTGGGTGGCAATGAAGAAATTGCAAAAAAACTGGCTATTGTGGCATTATGGTGCATCCAATGGTGCCCGGAAGATCGACCTTCCATGACGAGTATTGTTCAAATGTTGGGGGAGAATTTGCAAAATTTGCAATTGCCCTCAAACCCTGTAATGCCTTCTTCATTATGTGTTGCTACTTCTGGCGATTGTAGCTAGGTATTAGTCATACATGGATGCTTTGTATTATCATTTTCAAGATCTTGTTTTCTATTAAAAGGAAGGGTCTTTGCCCATAGTGTTACTTTGCATTATCTGTGTGTGTGTGTGTGTGTGTAACAATGTATTAAGTTCTTTTCATGAAACATGAAATTAGTTAAACTTTGATTGATGGAGTTCATTTTATTTTTGTCTGTCATTTAGCTTTCCATCTTCCAAAAAAATTGGCGTCCAAACATTTAATTCAATAAACTAAATTATCTGAAACTGAATTAAAAAAGGTAGAAAAATCAAAATCCAGTCAGGTAAGCCAGTCCGGAATCGGGCGGCAGCCTCCCAAATTTAGCCCGAGTTACATGGTGAGTTTGTGTTGAAAATCAGTAAAATCGGTGTAATATTCAACTGAGTTTTTATCCCAATCGGGCTTTGTTTCTGTTTTCTGGTTTTAGTTTGTTTTAGATACCATTTGGCTCAAGGTGGAGATATTATGTTATGATCCAAATTGCTATTTAGGTTCAAAGGGTCATGTATCTTGCTCACCTGCACTTTGTAATTTAGACTTTTGATGAGAAAGAAAATTAGTAAATTCAGTTCACTCGAGAACTCTCTCATGTCTTCTTCCTCTTCGCACCAAAACCCTTACAGATAGACTTGGTGCCATGGTTCCAGAAATCGGCCGATTCCGAGTCAACTCGGCCGAGTCAACTCGGAATCGGCCGTCTCCGATCCGAGTTTCACCCGAGTTTCTCGCCCGTGCGAGTTTTTCGGCAAAACTTGGATGAACAGTGCTTGACTCGGCCGATTTTCCGATTTTCCGGCCGATTCAAGCCGAGTTACACCGAGTTGAGCCGATTCTCACTAACCTGGACCGAGTCTCAGCCGACGGCTGTGCTGTCGTAGGTCGAGAAGTGATTGAAGCTGTGCTGTCGCAGGAGAAGTGATTGAAGAAGGCGCAGGCGCAGGAGAAGGAGAAGGGACGGAGGGGGCTGGGGTTACGCTAGCAGTGAAGAAGGTGCGGAGCAGGCACTGTAAGAGGAAGAGGGGGCGGAGGGTTTGGGGGGTGGGGTTACGCTACAAGTGAAAGAGGGACGGAGGGGGGGGGAGGGGGGGGGGGGGGGGGGGTAGACTGGAGAGGAAAGTGAAAGAGGGCTGGACCCGAATTTTTGATTAAATAGAGTTAATTCCCTTCCCTCCTTGCTCAATCGAATGGATCAAATGGTTCCAATTTTCTTGCTAGATGCATATCCAACGGATGAAACAATTCCAGAATATTATAGAGGTTCTAATTGATATGAATTGGGTGAGTTAATTGGATTTCAATTGAAATTAATTTGAAAATTCGTTACGAACTATTCGAACTTTATGGTTTTAATTTATAATCAGATTAATTTAATATTAAATTATATATATCCAATTAATTATTTATTAATCAACCTAACTGACTAAATTTGAAATTTTATAACTCGTAAAATTCTAATTAGAATCACATCATAATAATTCATCATTTAATTATAGATTTAATATTTGTTTCAAACACACGTTTCGATCCTATTTAGAAATTTTTTTAAAAAAAAATTATTTGTGATGTATACTTAGTTAGTACATTGATCAATTATTATCTAATTAATAAAATTTTAATTAGTCGTAATTTTCAAAATCAATCGTTAATTATATGTTAAAATTTTTCAGGTTATAACAGTATTTATTTTAGTAGGTCGTAATTTGCAAATCGTTCGTTAATTGGGGGGTCTCAATCAGCGCAGGAGTCCCATTCAAATTTTACAATCCACCCCTCCTCATGTTTGCTAAATGTTTTATTCAATTTTACTATTTTATTTTAGTGTAATATTTTGTCAGCTTTTTTACAAATTATTTTTATCAATTTTTTTTTATTTTTTGGTTACAAAACAAGACTTCTGCCAAAAATACCCGAGTTACCGATCCGATTCTTCCGATTCCGGCCGATTCATCCGATTCTGACTCGGCGATCAAAGATCCGATTCCGATTCCGATTCCGATTTCCGGAACCATGCTTGGTGCATTACTTTTTACTATAGTAAATTAGATGTTTCTACCGGATCATGGTGACCCTTGACCATTTTATATCTGAACCCAATAAATTGTTCTATCTATGGTTTTGCTCGTGAAATAATATTTGGTCAAGTGTGAGAGGTTGACTCTTCACTCATCGTTTTTTAATTATTTTCCTCGTGTGTCTTCTCTTCTCCATTTCTATGTTAATTGGATACCTCCATTTTCCTCTTCTTATTTTAGCTTTCCGATTTGATTTTGTTAATTTTATTTTTTTTATAGATCAACATTTAAATAGCAGTCCAGTGGGCCGCTAATTTTTTTTTTCCAGCACCTCCATTTTTGACAAATTAATGTTTTACCACTTTTTGTCTATTTTTCAAGTATAAAAAATGTTTTTGATAAAAAAAATCCGAGTTTCCGATCCGATTGGGCCAATACCTACTGAATTACCTGATTCCAATTTTACAGTCAACTTACTGATTCTGATTCTTATTTTGATTTCCACAGCTTTTGTTATTACTCAATAATTTGTTTGTTGGATGATTCTTTGCTTTTGTTTTTATTAGATTTTGAGAAACTTTTTGATTATTAAGCACTAGTTCTCAGTACTAGTTAACTATTGCTGTAATAGTTCTTGGCTTTGTAATAATTTGATGTTTTTTATTGTTGGGTTGTGTTGGCTTTTTATGTGTTAATGGTAATTTAAAAGAAAAACAATGAAGGAAAATTCCCTAGAGATACTCCCAAGAGGTCACATCAAGCATTTACTAAATGACTTTGATCAGCCAAATTATCTTTTGAAATCTTAAATAATTATTCACATCAACATCAAGGAAAATTCTCACATTGATAATAATTTGACCTCATTTCCATTGATTCTTCCTCATCATATACATCATCTATATAAACCATTCCTTCAGCTGGTTCATATGCTAACCAATAACAAAAAAAAAAAAAAAAAAAAAAAAAAAAACATGAAATTCTTAAACTTACTATTTGTTGTCTTCCTCTTTTACAATTTTCAATGTTCCAGCTCTTCTTCATGTGGAGAGCTCCATAACGTCTCTAACCCTTATTATCTTCCAGGAACAATATGCAAGTGGAAGGCCTATGAGTTGCAGTGTGATGGCAATGACACTGTCTTATACATCGGGGCCACCAAGTATCTTGTAAAAGACAAGTCGGTGGAAAACAAGACACTTAGGCTTGTTGATCCTGACTTAGCAGTAGGGAGCTGCCGCCCAAAGCAGACTCTGTCTTGGCCGATACAGCCTGATTTTTATGATTATTGGTCAACAGGTTATATTATCTACTTCTTCAATTGTACGGAAGAAGTAAAAGATTCAATGTACAAGCTAACAGATTGTATGGATGGGCCCCATTCAAGCATTTATGCAGCAATATCTGCATATAACTATTATGATGCTGGCATAATGCCCAAGTCATGTAAATATGCAGGACAAACTGTAGCTGATGCTGAATTGTACAACCATTGGAATGACAGTGGTGGTGTCGATATGATGCAGATGCTGAGACGGGGATTTGTGGAAGCTGGAACATAACAGACTTGTCTGTTTCTACTGAGTGGGACATTTTCACTTCTTCAGATGCTGGGGACGACAATTATAGGTGCTCTGTTTTGCAACATTGCTGGAGTTATACAGAAAGGTAAACATAAGTATCTATCTTTTCTCCTAAATGGCCTTCAAGCTATGATGGTAAGATATTAAGATGATTAATCTTAAATGGTAAAGGTTTCAAGCATGGTTTGGAAAATCACCGAGTATGAGTCATACTGGAGTCAGTCAGAGGCCATCCAATTTCTACACAATTTAGTGATTTACATGGCTAGACAATTTTTGCACTAAAAAATAGGATTAACTGGATGAGTTCTGTGCAGAAACTCGATTCCATCGCCCAAATCACTGCAAAATTCTTGATTTGTTTAGTAGATCAATGATTTTGTGTAGGGAGGAGTGAGAACTGAAAATAGAACAAAATAAAATGGATGGGCGGACTTTTGTGGACCTTTTTCTTATTTAGTGTTTACTTCATGGTTTAAGTTTTGAATGCTGCTTTGCTCAGCTAAAGGTCCGGTAAGAACAATGTAATTAATTAGATATATTTTAATTTTCCATTTACTTCAAAACCAGTGTGAGGGTATGTAAAACAATCTAGTATAGCATTTAACGTTTAGCTAGCTTTATTTTTCCTATAATATAGCCTAAATGAAAAATGTTATTTGTATTCTATACAATACATTCTCATCCATTATTTTTCTATGCAATTTCTAATTAATTCCGTTTTGCTTTTTGATTATTTCTGTATGCTTCTATTTTAAACAAACGAGTTGATTATCTGAGTGAAGTCCTTTTTACCTTAGCATAATTTTAAACAAACTATTTTCATTTTTTTTTTCTTATTCTTTTAGAACAGAAGCTAATCATTCTGGCAAAAACGGAGTTTCCCATCTGAGAAGTGATTCTTACTAACCTGATTCTGATTCTTACAGAGCCTTCTCCATTTAACATAAATCTTTCTCCGTCCCCAAAATTAGATTACTTTCAATTAACAATCTTTTCTGGAAGAAATTTCTACCTTCTTTATTTTTTTTAAACCCGTACTTGACAATTACCTAACAAATTACTTCAGAAAAGACAAATCACCTAAGAAATAAATCAGCATATAACCTTCTCTCTTACAAATTTTTTTTGGTTGTCAATGCAGTGATTTTAACGAGAAAATGACAGACCCTGATTCAACTACTCACGACAAGCTCCTTGGGGTTCTTAACGTTCAGATACAATTTTTGCAATGTATTCATTACCCGCCAGCATATGGAACGTACACTAATTCACATCTGGTTCTTGGTTTCATGATCATATTGGTAGCTCTGTTTGACATTTTTCTCCTTTTATCAGGTAAGCAACCTTTCTCCATGGAACCCCTCTTCCCGACATAGCCATACATGTAAAATCTTTTGGTCCAAAATTAAAAGCCCATTAATTTTGGTAGTTGATATCATTAAAAGATTTTGGCCCAAATTTTTAGTCAATTAATTATAGTTGGAATAAACCGAAAGAAAAAAATATCCAAGTGAACCAATGAACATTTATACTTTTGAGTCAGGAACAAATGACAGGTTAGATCTTGCACCAAAAAACCAATTAATAATTATAAGTAGCGAAGCCATGTATAGAATAGAGTGGGATACAAATCTAGAATGAAACATCATTACATACAATTATAAGTTTTTTTTATTTAGAAATATAGAATTAGAGACACTTAATTACAAAATATTCTATCTGTACTTGGCTTCACTACTGCAATTTCCATGTATGTAACAAAGAAAATTATTAGTTGTTTAATTTCAATCATCACTTTCTTCAAGTCCATTTCAATCGCATATCCATGATCTATTTTTAAACTCTTTTGCAGCAATAAGGCTCACATTACTTCCACTAGGAATATTTTTGTTTGTTCTTCACAAGTACAAGCAAGTTTCTTTTACAATCAACTCTGTTGAGAAGTTTTTGCGAAAACATGAGATGCTTTCTGTTAGACGATATGATTTCATAGAGATCGCTATAATAACAAACCACTTCAGAGAAAAGCTTGGGCAAGGTGGCTTTGGATCAGTTTACAAAGGTAAACTCTTTAGTGGTTCCCAGGTCGCAGTTAAAATATTGACCAATTCATTGGGTGACGGCGATGATTTCATTAGCGAAGTGGCAACAATTGGTAGGATTCACCATGCAAACATAGTGAGTCTTATCGGGTTTTGCTCGGAGGGCTCAAAGAGGGCACTAGTGTATCCTTATATGCCGAAGGGCTCACTTGACAAGTATATCTTCTCTTCAAGTCACAGTATTTTTTCAATAGAAAAAAGAAGAGAGATAGCCCTAGGCATTGCACGAGGTATAGACTACCTTCATCGAGGGTGTCAAATGCAGATATTGCACTTTGACATAAAGCCTCACAATATCCTATTGGATCATGACCTGACTCCAAAAATTTCTGACTTTGGACTTGCCAAATTATACTCTAGAGAATATAACTTGGTCACACTCAGCACGGCACGAGGTACAATAGGATATATAGCTCCTGAGCTAATATCCAGGGCCTTTGGTGTGATATCATACAAGGCAGATGTATATAGTTTTGGGATGCTACTAACGGAGATGGCGAGCGGAAGAAGAAATGTCAATAATCATGCAGAGAGCTCGAGCCAAGTCTATTACCCATCATGGATCTATGACCAGATGAAACTTGCAGATGAGGCACTTAATAATAATTTGCACAATAGTGTTTCACAATTTGGAGAAATAGAAGGAATTCTATATAAGGTTGCCTTGTGGTGCATTCAAATGAGGGCATCTAACCGACCCTCCATGAGCAGAGTGATAGAGATGCTGCAGTGTGAAGCAGATAGCTTGGAGATGCCGCCGAGACCTTTCACAACAGGCTCGCCAGACGAGGTCTCTGTGAGATGCTCTCAAGTTGATTCATGTAGCATTAAGATGTCAGAGATTTCAGAGGAAATAAGTTTGCTTTAATTAAGCAAAGTAAATAAATAAATAAACATGTGTTATTGTATATTGAAGTATCTATGTAGCTAATGTAGCTAGATTAATGAAAGCCACCTTGCAGCTTTTTAGTTAGAGAAAAGGTAACGTTCCCCGGGCTACAGTTCTCGGAAAATCTCCGTGTATAAAAGCCTTCCCTTTTTAGCTTAGTTCTGACCCACTTTCAACTGCAACAACTGCCATAATTTCAAGTACAATGTGTATGTTTATAGGATAATATGTGTATGTTCATAGGATACTATATGTATGTTTACAGGATAATATGTGTATGTTCACAGGATACTATGTGTATGTTTACAGAAGGTGGTTCCCAACACTTGTCATGCTTTTTCAACAACTGTCACGCATTTTTAACAACTTTCACGAGTTTTTAATAGCTGTCGCGCGTTTTTAACAGCTGTCATGCATTTTTAACAGCTTTCACGCGTTTTTATGTTGACAAGATTTGTTAAATTAGTTTATAGGATTTAGTATTGATGTTTACATAATTAGTTGAAAATATCCGAGGATTGTTAGGGGACTGGAGTTGAGGAACTGTTAGCTGCTTCATTTTAGTTAACATAAAGCAGAGATTTAATAATTTAAGAATATTTTCTTACATTCATTTCTTACAAAATTAAATTATTCAAATTTTGCTAGGTTTTATTGAATATATATAGCCAAATTTAAAATTGAAGGGGCTTATGCGGAAATAATTCCTTCTATATAGTACCTATGAAGTATGAAGAGTAGAGAGCGCAGTACAGGAGATGTCTACAACCGAAAAAATGGGAGATGTTAAAGCAAGTGCACGTTTGAGTACTCTTCTATAAATTTGCTATGGTGAATCCCACTGCATTTATTAATCTGCAAGCAGGATCAGATTTGAATAGCCAGGATGTGCTTATCCCTTGATCCAAGGGCTGATATCCTCCGGATCAGGTTTTTCTGTGAATCACACGAGTCCTGCGTGATAGTTAACGCAATTATTAGATAATAATTCTTAGATATTTTTTTTGTCGTCACATGATTAGATAATTTCTAATTGAGAAAAGGTGCTGAACATTTTTCCTATGATCGCTATATATTCATAGGAAAAAAAAATTGCGATATTATTTTGGAACGGCCGTCTTGCTTTTACGGAAAAATATGAGTGCAACATAACATATATTTTTAAATCATTTAAACATTTTTCTTAATTTTTTGCTGATTTGAACCACAAAAATTGAATGCACATGATAGCCATGAAATATTTATTCGCTTGGATCCTACTGGATCTCCGATAACTGTTTATGTCCCTATATGACATGTAACTAATAAATATCACATTAAAACTTAATTGCTTCTAAAATTTAGTATAAATATTAGAGAAAAGTTCTGATGTCCCGAACCATCATACCCAAGCGCATCCCAACTAGTTTAACAAAAAAAAAAACCTTCCAATTTTGTCTAGCTTTCATTTTCAGTGCTCATATTCAAGTTTTAAAGTTTTGTTTATAACATTTTACAATGCTACTCAAAAGAATTTAAACCTCTATCTGGTAGCATTAAATCTCTAAATCTATATAGTTTTAACTTCCAACTATTTTTGTTTTCAAACTAAAAAAAGAAAGATTTCCTTTTCCCACTCGATTTTTTCCCTGATTATTCTCATCTATTTTTCAGACAATCCGTAATGAATTTTACTAATCTAAAAATATGAATATTTTTTATTCTATTTTATCTTTCAAATAAGATCAATGAAGAAATACTTTTGAGTTATTTTCAAGTCATTTGTTTTTTTTTCAAAGTAAAACTCATGAGTATTTTAAATTTTCAAATATTTAAACCCAGTTTACAACCATTTAAATTTTCAAGTCTTTGTACATCACGTTTATACACTTTGTACATGAGGATTGTAAATGAAGTATTATTATTGAGGTTTATATTCTTTGAAATGTTATTGTTGAGGTTTAAGTTCTTTGTACATGAGGTTTACACCCTTTCTTCAAGAGATTTGAAATGTTATTAATAAGATTTATATACTTTGTATATGTAGTTTATACGAAAGATTTGAAGTCTTGTAAATAGAGGTTTAAATAGTTTTGAAGCAAAATAAAAAATTGGAAGTCACAGAGATTTAAAATGGTAAAAAAACGACGACACAAATATAACTCTGAAGTTATTATTCATAGATCTCATTTAAAAGAGAAAATGAGTAAAAAGTATTCATATTTTTAGATTCACAAAATTAATCATAGATCATCAAAAAAATGAACGAGAATGATCAGAGAAAAAAAAAAGTGGGTGAAAGGATTTTTTCTTTTTTAGCTTGAAAATAAAAGTAGTTAAGAGTTAAAATTACCAAGATTTAGGATTTTAAATGCTTGTAGATAGAGGTTTAAAATATTTTCAGTACCATTGTAAAAGTTTATAAACAGAGCTTTAAATGTTTGAATATGAGCGCTGAAAATAGAAGTTAGACATCAAGTATTTGGGGAACGTGCTCGGGAATTTATTTGAGGGTCAATTATCCGTCTCGTAAACATTAACTATTCAAGTAGTCACATACCTTTTTTTTTTCCTTCTTTGAGATCTACCTAACTATAATTTGATCATTATATATAGATAGATAGATAGATAGATAGATATAAATAGAGAGAGAGAGTCTCTCTCTCTCAATATATATATATATATATATATATATAGAGTTAGGCTGGGGTGCTATGGATAGCATAGTGGCCCCTATGCTACGGCTCCATATTCGAGTTTTTAAAATCCAAACGGTCAATCCGAACCGTTCATCTTATTCTCCATATTAATATCTGCTTGGAGACCAAATTTTACATTTTTCTGAATTTTTTTACTATTTATTAAGTATTTTACAAAATTGTTGATCCAACGGTGGCTGCACAAAACAGTAAAACCGTTGGATTAGCGATTTTCAAAGTGGCTTAATAAATAGTAAAAAAATTCATAAAATTATAAAATTTGGTCTCCAAGCAGATATTAATATGGAGAATAAGATGAACGGTTCGGATCGACCGTTTGGATTTTAAAAACTCGAATATGGAGCCGTAGCATAGGGGCCACTATGCTATCCATAGCACCCCAGCCTAACTCTATATATATATATATATATATATATATATATATATATATATATATATATATATATATATATATGAGGGTTCAAATGCACCATCATTTTGGTGCTCCAATATGCTCCATGTACTTTATCTCCATTTTCAAAGTCCGAACCGTTCATCTTGTTCTCCATATTAATGTCCTATACCATCACTCTTTGAAAATTTTCATCCGATCATCAATGGGCCGGTATGGGCCGGCACTATTCCCACCCGCACGCCTTCTGATTTTGTCCGATTTTCTCTAAATTTCTAGCTGAGATATTATATGGCGAGAAAAGTGTACTTAAACTTGACCCACCTAAGGATGATCATAATGACAACTTAATAGTTCGGGAAATGTTCGACAGAGTTAAAAATTCGTGATTCGGGTATAATTCGGGTATAATTTGGAAATAATTCAGAAATAATTTGTTTCTGTAAACACCAAATCAGTATAATTCGGATATAATTTGGAAATGATTCAGAATTATTTTAAATTTTATAATACTATATAGAAAGAATTAAAAAAAAAACTCATAATACAACACACAAAATTATATAGATCCATCAACATGAGAACACAAATCATGGGATAAAGATGTAAGTTTATCATCTCTTTGGAAACATAAAAGGCTAAAACTAAGATATATGATTCTCTGTTTCACATTTGCTACAAAGTTGTTAATAGTAGCCTCTTACATGGGATCTTACCTTTCTAATTCACGCTGGACCCACCTGTCAAAAACTTGACACTAGAATCTTATAATAGAACTTTGTTACACAAGAAGTTGGGCACAGTAAAACAAAAGGCAACCAATGCACATGACTCTAGGCTCAAATTTATCCTGGATTCCATTCAAAATTTCAACTTTGCTGCGTGACAGAGCAACGAATTTGGCAGAGTTATACGCATTTAATGGCCTCCTCGAGTGATTTTACCATAGAGGCCAACGATAGACAATAACTCCGCAAATTTCGTTAAATATGCGATCACTAGTGGAAAATAAGCAATCAGGATCGGTTATATAAGTCTATTAGTATCGGAATATAACCGATCTTGATGAAGGCGATACTGATACTATCAGGATCGGTTTCATATTTTACAACCAACCGATCTTAATAAGTATTATCTAGATCGGTTATATGCTAGAACCGATCCAGATAATTTACTATCAAGATCAGTTATACATAAAAACCGATCTTGATAGTTTAGTATCTGGATCGGTTTTCCCTATAACACCGATCTTGATATAATTTTTCAAATTTATATATTCCTATCCAGATATGTAACTATCAGGATCGGTTTTTATATATAACTGATCTTGATAGTAAATTATCTGGATCGGTTTTGTGTTTTTATTTAAAACCGATCCAGATACTTAACTATCAAGATCAGTTTTTATGTAAAACCGATCCTGATAGTTTAGTATCTGGATCAGTTTTAATTTTTTATTTCAAACCGATCTTGATAGTTCAAAATAAAATAATAAAAAAATTTCCAAAATTATATCAAGATCGGTTTCATATATAAAACCGATCCAAATACTACTATCTAGATCGGTTTTGTATATAAAACCGATCTAGATGTATCAAGATCGGTTTTGTAAATAAAACCGATCTAGATAGTTGTATCTGGATCGGTTTTATTTACAAAACCGATCTTGATAGTAGTATTTGGATCGGTTTTATATATAAAACTGATCTTGATATGTTGAAATTTAATTTTTTATTTTTAATTAGTTTTCTAGATCGGTTTCGTAAACAGAACCGATCCTGATGTTTTGTTGAATCTAAAAAATAAAATTTAATTTAATAGGCCAGATTCCATATATATATACTGGCCTAATATGCAAAAGATACAAATCACATAAAAATATTGAAATAAATATGCATACAAACATACACATCCAAAGTTAAACATCATACACATCCTAAGTTAAACATCATACACATCCTAAATTATTACAAATAATTCATGTTCATGCAAATTAAATTTACACAACACATCCTAAATTATTGTTGTACTTCTTGTCGACTTGACCTCATTTAGAAAATATTGAACCCACATTTTTCGTAAGTTGCTCAAGCGTTGCACAGTATGTTTAGTGGGAATGTTCTGCATTTTTTAAAAGATGAAAGAGCATGCACAATTATATTTGAAGCAACAATGTTTAATTACTTTTTGAAAGTATATAAATGCATACCTTTAAGTTTGGAAAAGAATCCATGTGTTCATTTATTATGTCTTTCACGAGCAACATGACATAATATCCACATTCCCACCTGGCAGGTTGTTGTGGGCACTATATAACAAGTTTGAAAATATTGAAATGTATGGTAATGAGCATTCAACTGGCTTTTATGTCTAGATGTTAATTTTTTTTTGCATCTAGGTCCCTATAATCATATATCTCAATAGGAACTATTACCTTGCAGTCGTTATGAATCTTTAAAGAAGTCTCTATTACCCTAATGAAGACACTGTTGAAATATAAACACATTGAACAATCAGTACTTACGAGAGATATTAAAAATGATAAAAAAATCTAATGCATTATAGACAAGCGTAAAATTTCAGAAGGCACTTACTCCTCGACCGTAGCAGTGATCATTATCATTTTTTTACTCTTCTTGTCGGAATCGTACACGTATAATGCACTTTCTCTTGGCATAAGCACAGCCAGTATCCAATGATTTCTGCATGTTAGGTTTGTAGCATGTCATATTCTATAATTTATATGAATGGAAAGAAATATAATGAAATTAGAATATATATATAACACTAACATTTGATGATAAGGTATAAAAATCAATCTCTTGTCCCGATTTGCTTTGAGTACTTCCCCTATGTATCGAAGAACACCTCCTCGGTCATCATTCAACATGTTGGCATTCGTTCTCTCGGGGTCCATGAAACCAACATGCTCATCGGGAAACTCCTCCTTGATGAATTTGTGCCAATACCTAAAATAGAAAAAAAGGGATACAGGTGTTCTCAATTTTGTAAAATTAAAATTAAAAGTACTAAATTATGTAATTATTACGAATATTAACTCACAGCATCCAGATCTGAATTACTGGTACAGTGAGCCACTCCGACGGTGCGAGCAAAGCCGCATAATCATCTGGATAAACGGATATGGGGTCTGGTGAACAGAAAAGATCAAGTGGCGGATCAACTGTGAATGGACTGCCATCTAGCTCCGAAAACAGATCACGCAGATGCTTGAATGTTCGTCCCAGCTTGTCAAAGTTGATACCATCAAACGCCTTGCAGTGACTCGTTGCGTTCCAACCTCCTGGAACCTGTACCTCTTTGCGTGGTTCCTTCAAAGTTTAGTAATAAATTGAAATAAAATCCATAATCAATTATAACTATGTCATATATATAGATACAAATTAAGAAGTATAAGAACTTAATAATATACCTCATCTGAACCGACCACTATCATGGACATCGGCCATGCAGTGAAACTGCCGAGGACCGATGCAAGGGTTAACTGCTCACCATTCGGTACAGGTAAGGGAATCTCTAGGAAGTCCGCATCCTGAATAGCATCCACTGTTACTCTTCCATGGTCGGGTGGCATCGGCTTGTTGTGAATTGTTCCACCGGGTACTACTGGAGCATGAATTGTCCCCTTGGTCACTATACGAGTATTCCCATTTACATTCACTAGAAGTTTGTAGCTAAGTTCTGCCTCCTGTACAAATATATGATTTTACTCGAATAAAATCTGAATATATAAGAAACTAAAGCATAGACCAACTAATTTAAATCTGAAGTTGCATTACCTCAGTGAACTCGGAGAGATTTGCATAATGTTTGACTGACTGGGAGCTGCTCTGAATGACTGTTGGAGTACACGTCTTTTTTGGTTCACCCATCGCCTCCCGAAGCATAATTGCAAATTCAGCTTTCATTTCTTGCCTCATTTCTTACCGTAATCTGTCCTCCATTCCTCTGACCCTCTCCTCCACTCTTTGATCCACTCTCGCATTAATATCTTCTTCGGTCTTAGTGTGTGTCCTCCTTATGGAGCCCTTCCCGAATGTTTTTGTTATTGGAATCAGACCTCCCAATTCCTCTCACCCTCCCAGGATGTTCCTGATTTGGCATAGATTTTCCTAAAACATCGTCGTATCGTTCCACGGCCAACTGGCCTTGTTTGAAAGCTGCTTCTTGTTCTTCCTGAAATGACGACATCCAAGTTATAACATTATAATTTAAAGCTGAATTTCAATGAATAATAATATCTAAATACTCACAATTCTGTTGATGATCGGTAAGTATGTTTCTGGATAAAAGCGTTCGTTGGTCTCGTCTGAGAGCTTCTGCCTTGCTAATTTCCATGTGACGTGCCTATGCTCAATCGATAAATCAACCAACTCGTCCGGTGTCAATGCAGTACTAGTTGACCCTTGAGAAGACGGGTTACTAGATGCTTTCTCGTCTGCAATCGCCTGCATAGCAATTTTAAGTCTATTCTGAAAATTCTCACCATTGTAACCTCTAGATCCCAAGAAATGTGGATACTTGTTCTGTGTCTGATTCTCCGTCCCAATCTGGCTAGCAACCTTCAATTTGAACAAATAAACAATTTGCCTTAATTATAAAAAAAAATGAATTCTATATTAGAGATAAGGTAGGTGGTACATAGAAATAAACATACATCAAAATCCAGTGTCATTCGATACTCGACAAATTCTTCCCAGTCTTGTTCTTCAATCTGAAGCTTATCAAAATCGGGCGTCTCACCCTCGCGCCACAATTTAGTCAAATCGGTTCTAAACTTCCGGTGACAAGTAGCCATTCTTTGATAATAATATCTCCTCACATTTTCGTCTTCGGTTATGCCCCAGTTCACCTTAGTTACACATATAAATCAAAATTTAGAGCTAAACTAATCAAATATTTTTTAATGAAATTAGTATCATGTTATTTACCTTAAGTATTTCCCAGATTTTTTGCTTGTACTCATCCGGAACATCTTTCCATCGATGGAACCTTATAGGAATATTCCTTCTTACCAGTATTCCAAATTCCGTTGGAAAACTCGTTGTATCTCGAGTAACCACCGGCCTATAAAATTTGTCAAGTTCCAGCATTTTGCCTTTCTCGTTAAACTTCTCCTTAATTTTGTTAGGCCCTCTTCCTCGTTTCTTATCCGCGGATGGCTCACCGTCACCTCCCATATCTGTTCTTTTTCAAAAAAAGTAATAAGTATTACAAATTGTAACGCTTGTTATGTCTCTTTGATATGATATTCATCACCATAAATCCAACCCCACATAAAAATCATACCTAAGTGAAATCAGCATAAAAGTTAAAGCATATTTTTACCATGATCTTAATAGTTAACAATTAAGTGTGACAATATTTTCACCAACTTAAACCATATTTTCACCAACTTAGAGAGACAAATTATTAAGCCAAATTGGAGCTTCACAAACCTCAGACCCATCTTTTAAAAAAAAAAAAACAGTTCATCATTAAAAAAAAATTAAAAGAAAGAAACAATTTGAACAAACATTAAACCTATATACCTAAACCAGATTACCTATATATGCATTAAACCAACCAAAACAAATTAAAAGATGAAATTATTATACTAACACAACCAAAATAGTTTATTTGTTTTATTCCAATAAACAAACCGAATATAAAATTATTATACTAACACAATTAGTGAGTTTAGGCAATTTCTATTTGAAGTAATCAACTACAAAAGTATATATACATCATATTCCAATTTCTATTATGATTGCAATTGAATAAATACAAAAAAAGAGAATAATTATGGATTTTATTATCTTTAGAGAAATAAATTTTCAGATTTTAATTAAGTAATACTTATTCATAAATTTATAGAATTTATAACGAAATTGATTCTACCAACAAGATCGAACTTATCATCTCCTAATCTATTTAATTTATAGGAAATTGCTCCTATTGAAAGGAATAATATAAATTTGCAAATTTCATTTTCTTAATGCTTTGAATTAATTAGAGGCTTCTCATTTGAACCGTCCGATGATTTTTTTTGTAACATACAATTTTAGAATTGATTGAAACATCTTAAAAAAATGGCTATCATTAGAAGCAATATAAAGGGAATAAAATCAATTTGAATTCATAGTATCACTAGAAACCGAATTGAAAACCCAACAATTTAGTAATTCACTTGAGTCGGGAAAATCAACAACCCGAGCTCAAGAAATCGAATACTACAATAAATACAATCAAGCACAAATCGATCAAGATGAGTAAGAGAGTTACCCGATAAAAGAGAGATGGTCCGAATAGAGAGAAGAGGGCCCCACGGCGGCTAGGGTTAAGAGACGACGGCAGGGGCAGCAGCTCGGGTACGGTTTAGGGTTTAGGGTTGGGCATGGTAAAGAGGAGACGGCAGGGGCAGGGTCTCGGCACCGAAGGGAATGGAGGGGAAGGGAAGGAGAGAAAGAGAGAAAGAGAACGGAGGGGCAGGAGGGGCAGCGGAGGGGAAGGGAACGGAGGGGCAGCGGCTCGGCCCACGGCCTCAATGGCGACGGCAGCGGCTGGGTTCGGCGGCGGCGGCTGGGTTCGGCGCAGCGGCCAGGGTTCGGCGGCAAGGAGGAAGGAGAGAAAGAGAGAAAGAGAGAGAGTAAGAGAGAAAGCGTTATGTTTTTGAAAACTCAAAAATTTGGCTAAGTAATCAGAAACTCAAATTAATATATCAAGATCAGTTTCCTTGTCAGAACCGATCCAGATAAGTATCTGGATCGGTTTTCATGTTCAAAACCGATCCAGATAGGTATCTGGATCGGTTTTCTTGTGAAAACCGATCCTGATTGGTTATTTTTTTTTTATAAATTTTCTAAATGACATTGCTTATGAAAGAATTTATTTTTATTTATGAAATAACATTTATTATAAATTTTGTAACGGTAAATTACATAAGAATGATTAAAATGTTAAGGTTGTCAATTACATTTATAAATAAAGTTGAAATAAATTCAAAGATTATATAATTTGACAAAAAATTTCTCACATGTAACCTAGTTGAAGGGTTTTAATTGGAATAGCAGATTAAAATAATATACAACAAAAACAAAACAGAGTTATTTTAATTTTAGACAATATATATTTACATTTTTTTAAAAAACACACATCAGGATCGGTTTCCTTGTCAGAACCGATCCAGATAAGCATCTGGATCGGTTTTCATGTTCAGAACCGATCCAGATAGGAATCTGGATCGGTTTTCACAAGAAAACCGATCCTGATTGGTTATTTTTTTTTATAAATTTTGTAAGTGACATTTCTTATGAAAGAATTTATTTTTATTTATGAAATAACATTTCTTATAAATTTTGTAAAGGTAAATTACATAAGAATGATTAAAATGTTAAGGTTGTGAATTACATTTATAAATAAAGTTGAAATAAATTCAAAGTTTATATAATTTGACAAAAATTTCTCACATGTAACCTAGTTGAAGGGTTTTAATTGGAATAGCAGATTAAAATAATATACAACAAAAACAAACAGAGTTATTTTAATTTTAGACAATATATATTTACATTTTTTTTAAAAACACACATCAGGATCGGTTTCCTTGTCAGAACCGATCCAGATAAGCATCTGGATCGGTTTTCATGTTCAGAACCGATCCAGATAGGAATCTGGATCGGTTTTCACAAGAAAACCGATCCTGATTGGTTATTTTTTTTTTTATAAATTTTGTAAATGACATTTCTTATGAAAGAATTTATTTTTATTTATGAAATAACATTTCTTATAAATTTTGTAAAGGTAAATTACATAAGAATGATTAAAATGTTAAGGTTGTGAATTACATTTATAAATAAAGTTGAAATAAATTCAAAGTTTATATAATTTGACAAAAATTTCTCACATGTAACCTAGTTGAAGGGTTTTAATTGGAATAGCAGATTTAAATAATATACAACAAAAACAAAACAGAGTTATTTTAATTTTAGACAATACATATTTAAATTTTTTGAAAAAACACACTCAGGATCGGTTTCCTTGTCAGAACCGATCCAGATAAGCATCTGGATCGGTTTTTGTGTTCAAAACCGATCCAGATAGGAATCTGCATCGGTTTTCACAAGAAAACCGATCCTGATTGGTTATTTTTTTTTTATAAATTTTGTAAATGACATTTCTTATCAAACAATTTATTTTTATTTTTGAAATAACATTTCTTATAAATTTTGTAAAGGTAAATTACATAAGAATGATTAAAATGTTAAGGTTGTCAATTACATTTATAAATAAAGTTGAAATAAATTCAAAGTTTATATAATTTGACAAAAAATTTCTCACATGTAACCTAGTTGAATGGTTTTAATTGGAATAGCAGATTAAAATAATATACAACAAAAACAAAACAGAGTTATTTTAATTTTAGACAATACATATTTAAATTTTTTTAAAAAACACACATCAGGATCGGTTTCCTTGTCAAAACCGATCCAGATAAGCATCTGGATCGGTTTTCACAAGAAAATCGATCCTGATTTGGTATTTTTCTTTTTTATAAATTTTGTAAATGACATTTCTTATGAAAGAATTTATTTTTATTTATGAAATAACATTTCTTATAAATTTTGTAAAGGTAAATTACATAAGAATGATTAAAATGTTAAGGTTGTCAATTACATTTATAAATAAAGTTGAAATAAATTCAAAGTTTATATAATTTGATAAAAAATTTCTCACATGTAACCTAGTTGAAGGGTTTTAATTGGAATAGCAGATTAAAATAATATACAACAAAAACAAAACAGAGTTATTTTAATTTTAGACAATACATGTTTAAATTTTTTTAAAAAAACACACATCAGGATCGGTTTCCTTGTCAGAACCGATCCAGATAACCATCTGGATCGGTTTTCACAAGAAAACCGATCCTGATTGGGTATTTTTCTTTTTTATAAATTTTGTAAATGACATTTCTTATGAAAGAATTTATTTTTATTTATGAAATAACATTTCTTATAAATTTTCTAAAGGTAAATTAGATAAGAATGATTAAAATGTTAAGGTTGTCAATTACATTTATAAATAAAGTTGAAATAAATTCAAAGTTTATATAATTTGACAAAAAATTTCTCACATGTAACCTAGTTGAAGGGTTTTAATTGGAATAGCAGATTAAAATAATATACAACAAAAACAAAACAGAGTTATTTTAATTTTAGACAATACATATTTAAATTTTTTAAGAAAACACACATCAGGATCGGTTTCCTTGTCAGAACCGATCCAGATAACCATCTGGATCGGTTTTCACAAGAAAACCGATCCTGATTGGGTATTTTTTTTTTATAAATTTTGTAAATGACATTTCTTATCAAACAATTTATTTTTATTTTTGAAATAACATTTCTTATAAATTTTGTAAAGGTAAATTACATAAGAATGATTAAAATTTTAAGGTTGTCAATTACATTTATAAATAAAGTTGAAATAAATTCAATGTTTATATAATTTGACAAAAAATTTCTCACATGTAACCTAGTTGAAGGGTTTTAATTGGAATAGCAGATTAAAATAATATACAACAAAAACAAAACAGAGTTATTTTAATTTTAGACAATACATATTTAAATTTTTTTTAAAAACACACATCAGGATCGGTTTCCTTGTCAAAACCGATCCAGATAAGCATCTGGATCGGTTTTCACAAGAAAATCGATCCTGATTTGGTATTTTTCTTTTTTATAAATTTTGTAAATGACATTTCTTATGAAAGAATTTATTTTTATTTATGAAATAACATTTCTTATAAATTTTGTAAAGGTAAATTACATAAGAATGATTAAAATATTAAGGTTGTCAATTACATTTATAAATAAAGTTGAAATAAATTCAAAGTTTATATAATTTGACAAAAAATTTCTCACATGTAACCTAGTTGAAGGGTTTTAATTGGAATAGCAGATTCAAATAATATACAACAAAAACAAAACAGAGTTATTTTAATTTTAGACAATACATATTTAAATTTTTTTTAAAAACACACATCAGGATCGGTTTCCTTGTCAGAACCGATCCAGATAAGCACCTGGATCGGTTTTCACAAGAAAACCGATCCTGATTGGGTTTTTTTTTTTTTATAAATTTTGTAAATGACATTTCTTATGAAAGAATTTATTTTTATTTATGAAATAACATTTCTTATAAATTTTGTAAAGGTAAATTACATAAGATTGATTAAAATGTTAAGGTTGTCAATTACATTTATAAATAAAGTTGAAATAAATTCAAAGTTTATATAATTTGACAAAAAATTTCTCACATGTAACCTAGTTGAAGGGTTTTAATTGGAATAGCAGATTAAAATAATATACAACAAAAACAAAACAGATTTATTTTAATTTTAGACAATACATATTTAAAATTTAAAAAAAAACACACATCAGGATCAGTTTCCTTGTCAGAACCGATCCAGATAAGCATCTGGATCGGTTTTCACAAGAAAACCGATCCTGATTGGTTATTTTTTTTTTATAAATTTTATAAATGATATTTCTTATGAAAGAATTTATTTTTATTTATGAAATAACATTTCTTATAAATTTTGTAAAGGTAAATTACATAAGAATGATTAAAATGTTAAGATTTTTCAAGCAATTTTTTATATAGTTTTTTAATAATTTTTTTTGAAATATGTATGTGTATGATATTTGATAAATTATTTTAGTAAATTATATTAGTATATAATCTTACAAGTTGTTTTAGAAAATAACTAATTCTTTTATATAATAACTTAAAAATTAATTATAAATGAAATAAAATAATAAAATAAAAAAGACAATAAAAATTAAAAAATAAGCTAACAAATTTACATATAACATGAAAAGAAATAAGTTACATAAATTGAAAATTAACTTGTATGCTTTTCATTGTCTACTGTTTCAATGCATCCTGAAAAAAAAGAAAAATTCCTTAAGTCAGCAATATTAAAGAATATTAACACGTAAAGCTTTTTATATTTTTATATTTGGACATACCAATAAGCTTCTAGGGATTGTTGCCAGTGGGAACTTCTTCAATCCATTCTCCTTCATTATGATCGTTGCGCGTGTGACTTGTTTCGTTCTCCTCACCGGTTGGTAAAGATGCCATGCCAGTGGAAAACGGTGGTATCTCATCAAAATGATCGTACGCTTCTTCGTCTTCCACATTATCAATCCCGATGATACGTCTTTTACAAGAGAGGACAACATGTCTTGAACGATCGGCCGGATCAGTTACGTAAAACACTTGCGTGGCTTGTCTTGCAAGTATAAATGGATCATTCTTGTATCCAGCCTTACTGAAATCCACCAAAATGAAACCATCTTCGTTGACTTTAACCCCCCTACGGTTATCGACCCATTTACACAAAAATAACGGGATGTTAAATTTTCTATAATCTAGCTCCCAAATTTCTTCAACAAACCCGTAATATGACATTGATGCATGCGATGGTCCGGCACCTTTAGGATCTGACAAATCACTTGAAACGGCTACTAACGTCACTCCACTGTTTTGCACGGTACTCTTTGAATCTTGATTTCTTGTGTAAAATGTGTACCCGTTGATGTCATATCCTTGGAAGGTCCTAACGACATGGACTGGACCAAGCGCCAACAATTTGACAGTTTCTTTAATGTTTTCTCCCTCTGGAGATTGCATGACTCTACGTGTAAACCATCCTTCAAACTTTTTGTTGTGTTCACCGATTAACCACTTGTCGGATTTCTTGGGATTTTGTTGCCGCAAGAGAGTCATATGCTCGTCCCAAAAAGGATGAACGTCAGTGAGGTGTTGCAAGACATGGAAATGTGCTAGTGACATCGTTGTCCTATCGGGCTCGAATAATTTTGCACCGATTGTGCCTACCCCGTGAAGTCTACCCTCGTGCCGAGATTTAGGGATACCGATAGCTTTGACATCGGTCATATAATTCGTGCAAAACTCAATAACCTCTTCGGCAGCATAAGCTCTTACAATGTTGCCCTCAAGCCGATATCGATTCCTCACATAAGACTTTAACAAGCCCATGTATCTCTCGAATGGATACATGTACCGCAAGAAGACAGGTCCACACATCTTAATTTCTCTAATTAGGTGAACAATTAAATGAACCATGATATCAAAAAAGGACGGCGGAAAATACATTTCAAGATGACAAAGAGTGACAACAACCTCCTTGTGCAGAGCATCTAGAGTATCAAAATCATTTACTTTGCAACAGATGGCGTTAAAGAAAAAGCAAAGCTTCGTGATGGTCTGCCTAACACACTTTGGCAATATGCCCCGAATTGCAACAGGAAGAAGCTGTGTCATTAAAACATGACAGTCGTGAGACTTCATTTCTGTCAATTTTAAATCTTCCAATGAAACTAGGTTTGTAAAATTCGAAGAATATCCAGATAGAACTTTGACACTATGAAGGCATTCCAATAAGCTTTTTTTCTCTGCTTTCGATAGCGTATGCATTGCGGGTTTTAAATATGTACAGGTTTTTCCATTGTCTCTTTCTTTCTCTATTGGTTGTAGATCCGACCGTATGTTCAAGAATTGCATGTCTTTCCGAGCATTGATACCGTCCTTAGTCTTACCCGGAATATTCAATAATGTTCCAACCAGGCTATCACACACATTTTTAACTACATGCATGACATCGATACAGTGTCGAACATCTAAGTGCTGCCAGTATGGCAAATCCCAGAATATGGACCTCTTCTTCCAACTAATTTTCGGAGCCCCTTTCTTTCTCACCACCTTCTTTTTAAATTTACCCAATTGAACTTTTAAATCTTTCACTCGCGAATAAACTTGCTTACCGGTCAACGGATAATTTGCTCTGGTATTCTCCGTCTTTCCGTTGAATTCTTTCTTTCTCTTTCAGTGTGCGTGGTTGGCAGGAAGAAATCTACGATGACCCATGTGCACGTTCTTAGAGGAGTTAGGTAGCCACACATCGACTGTATCGTCCAGGCAAACAGGGCACGCTTTCTCTCCTTTGACACTGTAACCCGACAAATTTCCATAAGCCGGAAAATCATTAATGGTGCAGAAAGGCCCGTAAAGTGAATTTCTTCTTGCTGTATGCATCAAATATTTGCACTCCGGGTTGCCATAATTCTTTTAAATCCTCAATCAATGGCGCTAGATACATATCTATGTCGTTCCCGGGCTATTTAGGTCCTGATATGAGCAAGGTCAACATGATGTATTTGCGCTTCATACATAACCAAGGCGGAAGATTATAAATGCACAATAGAACCGGCCAACTGCTATGCTTGCTACTCATGCTACTATGCGGATTTATTCCATCTACACTCAGCCCAAGCCTTAGATTTCTAGAGTCACGTCTGAATTCGAGAAACTCTCTGTTAATATTTCTCCACTGAGGAGAATCAGCGGGATGTCATAATTTCCCATCTTTCTTCTGATTTTCGGCATACCAACGCACTAATTTCGCATCTTTAGCATTTGAGAACAAACGTTTGAATCTCGGTTTTACGGGGAGGTACCACAATGCTTTTGCAGGAGGTCCTTTATTCGGTTTACAATCATCACTTTTATCACTGACAATCTGCTTTGGTTTGTAAAGTGATGCACCACATTTTGGACATACTCATTTCGATATAATATACAATCATTTGGACAAGCGTGTATTCTTTGAACTTTCAAATCCACTGGGCACAATATTTTCTTCGCTTCATAAACATTAGGTGGTATCTCGTTTCCATCCGGAAGCATTTCTTTCAAAATTTGTCATAACTCAGTAAAACTTCTATCACTCCAACCATTAGATGCTTTAAAGTTATATAATTTTAATACACCTTTCAATTTTGAAAATTTTGAACAACCAGGATACAATTCCTTATTAGAATCTTCGTACAAATTCTCAAATAAACAATACTGCTTATCATTATCAAAATCCTCTTCTAAATCACGTAACATTTGATCAAAGTTATCACATCTATCTACCACCATATCAAAATTTTCTTCGGTATGGTATTCCTGATGCTGGGTACGAGTGCCTATGTCGGTTTCCAATCCACGGAGATTATTCCCGTCGTTATCACCGGTATGGTATTCCTGATGCTCAATACCAGTACCTATCTCGGTTGACAAACTCTCACCGTGACATAACCAACACTTATATCCTTGCTTGAATCCACGACGGATTAAATGGTTCCTCACTTGGTTCGGGTTGGAAAATTTTTGACCATTGTTATGATGCGCACAAAAGCGTATGCACAAAGTTTCAGTACAATAAGATGTACCTTTTAAACCTTTAACACGCGTTTGAGTTAAATTGCAAGTGCACAATTCTATCAAAGTAGTATTTGAGGTATCGATCCACAGGGAGAATGTTTAATTACTATGTTTAAACTTTAGTAGTAAATTTCAGAAAATAAAATAAAGTAAAGTGCAATAAAAGTAAATTGGGGGGGTTTGTTCTAACAATTCCTAAGGTTGGGTTCAATACCCAAAAGAAAGGAGTTTGAAACAATAATTGTAAATAAAAGTAAAAGAAAGGAATTGATTTGCTTTCAAGATTTAGAGATCTAGGGGTCTTTGGTCTACAATTCCTTGCTAACTCTATTAATTCGGTATTTGTTTGAATTCATGTATGATTTGACGAGGTTTCTAACCTAATATGTTATTAAGGGTTACTTTCATAAATTAATAACGTGCCTAGGTAACTCGAACTTCTCAATGAAGTTCCCCACCCTAGCTACCTAGACCTATAAGCTCTTGTTAGTCTCTCCTCTCCTCAAATATTGGTACTTCGCAATTAAGTCCATCATACCAATACCCGATTTGAATTGAGATGTCCTAATTAGGGTTTGACTTCACGATTAGGTTCTTCACCAAATTCCTAACCTTAATTTCTATAGTTCCGGCTTAGATTAAATTGGTTACAATCTTAACCTAAACCTAAGGTATTTGCATTCATAGTTTGGTACTATCCTATTGATCACAGTCAATTTTGGTTCTTTCGAATCCAAAACGGGATACTACAATTCAAGTACTAACTATGTAATTAACGCAAATTATTAAATCACAGAAATTAACAATCAAATCCCATAAAACAATCATAATAAAAACAAATAACCTAATAAAATAGAATTAAACAAGTTCATGCATTGACCTAAACCCCTAGAGAGAGAACTACTCCCTCATGGAGTGATCCATTACAAAAATTGGCAAAATAAGAAGAAATGAAATAAAGAAATGATTACACCCTTTATTTGATCAAAGCCCTCAATCTTGCCGACTTCTTGCTCAGGAAACCCTTCTTCTCCTTGCTTGAAAGCTTTCCTTTTTCTCCAGAATTTATCGCTAAGAATTGTGTGTGTGTGTAGAGAGAGAATGAAGGAATTAGGGATCATGAATAGAGATTGAACACCCCCTTTTATAGCCAAAGACCATGCCCAATTAAGAGCCTAGAAAGTGGAGTTAGTGGGTGTTATATTTGGATTGTTTCCCAGGATTCCCTGTCCACATTTAACTGTAACACACGTCCATGAAGTACCAAAAATAGAACCCGTGTTGAAACTGTGTAAATTTGGCATTTCTGCGGCTCCAGTGCGGATGGCCTATCCGCACTGCGGGTGGTCTCATCCGCATTGGCTCTAAGTTTCCTTATTTAACTTGTGCAAATTAGTTGAATGCGGATGACAGTGCGGATGGCTGATCCGCACTGCGGGTGGAATCTGCTTTTCAAACATGTTCTGAAATCGGCTAAGTATTGAGTGCGGCTGGGCTCATCCGCACTGCGGGTGGAACTTCATCCGCACTAGGCTCGGGAAAATTCCTGCGCAGCGCTTGGATGTTGGAAATGCGACTAAGTCCTCAGTGCGGCTGGTCTGACCCGCACTGCGGATGATTTGATCCGCACTGGTGGGTATTTTCGCCATTTTTCATCATTTCCTGCAATGAAAAGCCAAACAACCGTAGTAACTTGATTCTAGGTATATTTAAATCACTTTATATTAAAAATACAAGATATTTGGGGTTATTTTTATAATAAAACCTAGATTAAATGTGTATATAATTTATGCTTATCATGTTACAATCCCGACAAGGACACGACATCAGTTTACTCCCCTTACTCGCCATATCTTCCGTAGCAACTTTGATAAATTCCTCAACACCTATATTATATTCATCAGATAGACGTGATGCTTCGTACATCCAACTGCGGTCCATCTGCAATTATAATAAAACCCAATTAATTAAGAAAAAGGTTGGGGTACTCAATTCTGTTCACAATATGGCTTACATGGGGCCGGCTTACCATCCTATCCCACTCTGTGAATACTTTGTCTCCTTTAGGATGTGGTCACATGTTAGTCGTGTTTTGGCATTTAAGAAAATTTCGGCAGCATTTCCCCTTAGTTCCCCGAATACTCGGGGAACTAAGGGGAAATGCTGCCGAAATTTTCTTAAATGCCAAAACACGACTAACATGTGACCACATCCTAAAGGAGACAAAGTATTCACAGAGCAGTCCCAAAATGGGGACTATTCAAAATTAATCCCTAATGGATTAATTTTGAACGGGTATCATGACCTAAAGGCATTAATCATGCAGTTGTGGCTCGTAAGACAATACTCTAGCTACATACCTAAGCTAATATAAATACATCGATCTATGTACGTACTCGAGCTGTACACTCTTACCAAAAAAACACATTAATGCACAAAACTAATTAAACATGAGTTCTAGGTTAAGTTGTAGTACTTACAACTTTTTTTGGGATGCCGGATCGAGTGAGATTAAGATCGCTGCACCAAATCTCTCAATAATACCCAATCTACATAATTAAACCGGAAAATCAGAACCTAATTAAGAGATGTACATATATAACATATATGCTATATATCATGCATATATACAAGTTGAAATAAAAAAAAAATGCTCAAATAACATATATATATAGCAAACTCAAAAGCGTGTGCATGCAAATCTTGAAATAAGAAAATGTACGTATTCAAACTTATAAAGAAAATCTCCACATATAAATAATATGTAGGTCATATATATAATATATTTGCTCATAAATTACACATTTAGCATGAGTAAGGCTTGGGTGCTATGGATAGCATAGAGGGCCACCGTGCTACGGCTCACTATTTGAGTTTTTAAAATCCAAACGGTCGATCCGAACCGTTCATCTTGTTCTTCATATTAATATGTGTTTGGAGACCAAATTTTACATTTTTTTAAATTTTTTTACTATTTTTTTAGATAGGTAGAAAATCAAATATCTTAATGGTGCAGAATTTTTTAGATCAAGTGATTTTCTACCTAGCTAATAAAATAGTAAAAAATTTCCAAAAAATGTAAAATTTGGTCTCCAAACACATATTAATATGGAGAACAAGATGAACGGTTCGGATTGATCGTTTGAATTTTGAAAACTCAAATATTGAGCCGTAGCACGGTGGCCCTCTATGCTATCCATAGCACCCAAGCCTTACTCCATATAGCATATATAGCATATATATGCATGTGCATCCAAATCTCCAAATTTAAAGAAAAACTTGAAATGAGAAGAGGTATTCAAACTTAAAAGCTTGTGGAACGAATAAAAGAGCTAGATCAACACTTATAAGGTATAGATTTTGAACGGCCGGGGATCATAACTCACTTGTATAGGATTTAGGGTTTAGGGTATGAAAACCGAATTATATATAGCCAATAAATGGTGCTCCATTAATATCAAATTAGAGAAGAGAGATGATCAAATCTACCTGAGAAAAGAGAGCTGAGATAGCTGAATTAATGCAGGGCGAAATAGCTGTTGCGCTCTTTAAGAGGGGCGAGACCTAGGAAGAGAGACGACTATCTGACAAAAATTAGTCTGAAGGCAGTATTATATGCACTATTAGGATCGGTTGTTAGTAATAAAACCGATCCTGATACTATCAGGATCAGTTATTCTAAACATAAAACCGATCCTGATAATATCTGGATCGGTTTTCATAAAAACTGATCCTGATAGTGTATGAATAGTTTGAAAAATATGTAACTTAAAAATCTGGATCGGTTTTATTGATAAAAACTGATCCAGATACTATCTGGATCGGTTTCATTGATAATAACCGATCCAGATACTATCTGGATCGGTTTTGTTTGAGAATAACCGATTCTGATAGTATCAGGATCGGTTTTCGTAAAAACTGATCCTGATAGTATCAGGATCAGTTATAATAAAAAACTGATCTTGATAGTATCAGGATCAGTTTTGAATGACAACCGATCCAAATGATTGAACTATTAGGATCGGTTTTTTATTAGAACCGATCCTGATACTATCAGGATCAGTTTTTACGAAAACCGATCCTAATAGTTCATAAATTAAGATCGGTTATAACAAAAAACCGATCTGAATAGGTTTTTAGGATCGGTTGTTTTGTGACAACTGATCCAGATACTTATTAGGATCGGTTTTCTTATCTAACCGATCCAGATAGGCCGATCCTAATTCCTGTTTTTCCACTAGTGATTAATTCATGGCCACTTGTATAAAATTTGTTGAAGTTATATTAGGAAGGAAAAAATAATACTAGCACACTTTATGAAGCCATCAATTTAACAAAGTAAATTAAAGTCGAGCTCGTGCACTTCCTGACAGTGTTTGGTCATGTAGTATATTAAGCAATTCTGAATTTTTATTGTTGTCTGATCAGAGCGTCAGAAAAATATATATTAGAAATTTCTCAAACTTCTAATTGCAATTAAAAAATAACATCCTCCGCAAGAAGTCGTTCAAGAAGAACAAAAGCAAGGCTGAGCTGCTGATATACTCTGTGGCGATGTTTGGTTGAGACCTAAATATAAATTAAATTGGTGGGGGCAGGATGGTCATAGAGTGGAAAAAATGCATCATGTCGTGCCGTGATCAAGTTATTTTTTCACGTGCCTTTGATCGTGCCATACCATACCGTGATTAAACGTGACTCGCATGATTATTTAATTATAATTTACGTTAGTTTATTCAAGATCTAACAGTCTTAATTATATGTGAATATGTGTCATATAGTGTCAAATTTTATAAAAATAGTCATGACATGTAACCGACACACTTGCCGTTTCATTCCGTGCCATAACCGTACCATTCTGTGACAAACCTAGCTTCACCGTATCATTTTTCCCACTCTAGTGGTCATGTCTAGTTTTGCTTTTGGTGGGCTTATTTGTTACTAAAATTTGGGCCACAGAGAATAAAGCTATTTGGAGTTAAATTGGGCCTACTGAAATAGAAAATGTTGGATATGAAATTTAGGGATTGATGAGTTCAATATGATAATGGAGAAAAGAAATGTGATCTTAGAAAAATATTTATAGTCTAAGAAAACTAATAATGATTCAGGAGTAATATATTGTAGCAAAGTTTGACCTGCTCAAATAACGAAAGACGAAGGAAAGTATGTTGGAGCAATTCAGTCGCTACTGGGCAAGATCTTTTTTTATGAGTATAAAGTTTTATGGTGAACCGAAGTCTAAAACACATTAAATCGATTTTAAATGATGAATTTGAACTGTTGGAATCTGTCTATCTTAAGAGTGATGCGTCTACATGTGAAAATTTTACATATTCGAATTAATTTAGTATAAAGTTAAGCGGTCAAAAAACATTCAATAAATAAATGCATTAAAATTGATTTATTAATCTTCTAATTTTAACCGATTCATTTTATACTAAATTAATTCGAATGTTTAAAGTTTTCACATGTAGACGCATTACTCGTAAGGTAAGCGGATTTCAACAGTTCAGATTCATCATTTAGAGCCGATTTGATGGATTTTAGACTTGAGTTTGTCAAGGAACTTGGTGAACTTATTTTTTATATATAATTTCTTATTTTCAGTTTATTCTCTTGCCATTTACCAGACAAATTCGAAAATCTCTCAAAAATTCACCAAAAGTTCCACTATCAAATTGCACAAAATTTCGTGTAATCTGTTTGAGTTGACATCATCCAGTGCCACCTAAATAATAGTGGTAAAAAATTAACCACATGAGAGATGGAATCAACATCAGAATTAATTTGCAGTGCATGAAGTTGTATCCTTTGAACTCGACAAAAAGGCAACTCAACGTAACACTTTGTCCATTTACTTGTTCCTATCTTAATATATACATTAATGAAACTAATTAAAGTTTGTATGGTAGACTGTATGCAGGCGCATAGTCAAAAAATTTATCATGTGTAGGTAAAAATAAAAATTACAACAAAAATTAACTACTAAATCAAAATTTGATCGAGTACTCCGAAACTATAAAACTACTAAAAATTAGTACGTGGCATCTGTTACCCGAGTTCCTTCTTCTCAAGAATATTACATATATATATACTTCTACTGAAAAACATAAAAGAATGAAATTTGCCAATTCGAAATGGACCAATTAATTTAGCATGCTTGGCAAAGCATTTATGCAAATAGTTCTGCAAAAATAGATTATGTTGCATCTATGTAAACCCTCAAATTATTAGTCTTGCTAATAAGCAGGTACTCCATCTCTTCGTCACACAAAAAAAAAAAAAAAATAGATAATCTGCATGTCAATACCGCACGCACGTGTTTTGACACAGATTCTTAATATTGTCACTATTATCGTGGATACTATTGTTGGTAATTACGCTATTATTGAACATAGCAATTTATGTTCTCTTAATCTCAGCAATATTAATTTACTATCTTTGTAGATACTCACATATTTCCGAAATTTTTAAAAATACCATTTTTTTTAAAATTATTAAACCAAAACACCAAATTTGGTTGGAATTTTTAAATTTTGCATGACCACTTCCTGGGAAAGTGGGCACATGGAAGCAGGCCGCTTTGGAGGGAAGCGGGCACTTATTTGGATCGCTTCTGGGCTCAGTGAGCTGGGCCGCTTTGGTGGCCAATGGCCATGGCCGCTTCCTACGGTAGAGGGCACCTGTAATGTATTTTTATTGTATTATTTGTCAAGTTTAGGCGTTTAGACTGTGTTTCCACTAGTCAAGTTTTTTATTGTATTCCACTAGTCAAGTTTAGACTATGATTGCATTATTATTGTTTAGGCGCACTATTATTGTTTGTTTTGATTTATTTGTGATTTTTTTGTTATTTATTGTTTGTTTTACAAATCGTTACGTTTAGATTAACTGTGATGAAAAATGATGAAAGATAAAAGCAAAATAGTACAAAAAATGATGAAAGATAAGCATCCTGATATAACAAATCACAGTATATGACAGCACTAGAGTAAAAAAAATTACAAAAACAAACAACAACAAACAACAACCTAAAAGTCAGAAGGAGTGAATGGGCGCCTCGCCTTCCTAGTCTTGAAACCCCTAATCCGCACTGCGAGTGGCATGTGGTCGAGAGAATCATCTGACTCAACGGCCTCAACCTCCTCAATCTCAACTGACTGCTAGACTGCAGGACCAAATGCAACTGTGTGTACAGACTCCTGAGTCGGAAACATACCGTAGGCAGCTCTCACGATAGGATCATCCATGGAGATGTCAGGAAAGTATGTACCGGGAGGATACTGCGTAGGCTGTAAGCTGCCAGGAAAGTGTGGAAAGGGGTTCGGCATAGTGAACCCTGGTAGATATACAGGAGGAATCGACTGGGTTGGATCATAACCCAGAGAATACAAACCATCAGGGTTTGAGTCGATATTGAAGCCATGTCCCTCCTCCTCCTACAAATTTACAAACAAGTTATGCATCATTTTAAAAAAAAAATGCACAAGCTGTATATATTAAAAAAATACCTTACCTGTGTAAAGAAAAATTGAGTAGAGATCTGCTCCGGAGTAGGGACGGCCTGCTCCTGTGTAGGGACGACCTGCTCTGCAACGCGCCTCCTAAGCGTCTCCTATCCTCTATCGAACACCTAACCGACAGTCTGAGCATCCTGGACTGAAGCTCACAATGCCTCATCACCACCGTATCGGACGTATATATCAGGCTCATCCGATATGTCATTAATCTGATCACATCCAGGCAATCCTGCACATCTCAGGAGAGAGTCTAGACGCGTCTTGTACCCACATTGGCATACTGCAGGTACATTGTGCTTTAGAATGGCTTTTCCGAGTCTCTTCCCGGAGAGATGTCTCTGGCCAAATGAAGCTGTCGCCAAACATCCTCACCGATCGGCTTTGGGGGAGGAGTTGTCTGCCTCAATCCAAACTGTCTCATGATCCGACCGGGGTAATGATGCTCGACAATCTGAATTAGTAGGTTTTTTTAATAAATGTTGTAATAGCTAAAATTTGTAAAATAAATTCAAAATATAGTACCTGAAAACATATGAGGGGCACCTCGGCATGCCAGTAACGCTCCTGCTGCCGACATCTCTCGGGTAGTATCTCAAGATAGGTCTGATGTACCCCGTTTACCTCGAGCTGAATTCATAGATTTTAAACCTTAGATCAATCAGATGTGCCAAGATTTACAAATTTATTTATATCAAATTTTAAATAAAATAAGAAATCACAAATAAATCAAAACAAACAATAATAGTGCGTCTAAACAATAATAATGCAATCACAGTCTAAACTTGGCTAGTGGAATACAATAAAAAACTTGACTAGTGGAATCACAGTCTAAACGCCTAAACTTGATGAGTAATACAATAAAAATACATTACAGGTGCCCTCTACCGCAAGAAGCAGCCCAAATAAGTGCCCGCTTCCCTCCGAAGCGCTTCCATGTGCCTGCTTCCCCTGGAAGCAGCCATGTGAAATTTATAAATTCCACCCAAATTTAGTGTTTTGGTTTAATAATTTAAAAAATATGGTATTTTTAAAAATTTCGGTACATATTTTTATAGTAATAAATGTTGACCCATGCATTCTTGATACATGCTGGATAAAAGTTTTATTGCTTGCAGAATGTGTAACACACAACATGTTTTATGTCAAAATACAACACTTGACATGTTTAAATACAATAAAGATGATATAATAACATTCACATTTTTCGAATGAATGAACATATTTTTGTTGTGATTAAGGTCTCATAACATTTATAAATTTGAAATGCTTATTTTTCATATACTTGACAATATTTCCAATCGTATAATATCTAAATTTGATAAAAGAAGAACATTTATTTTCTTATAATTCTAGTTTTAGTTCTCATTAGATAAAATATAGGAGTGAACTATAAATGTTTTTTATTTTTTTATTTTATTAATGTTTTTTATTTTAATTTTTTTTTATTTTTGTTCTCTCCTTTATACTAGTTTGTTTAGATTGAGATAGTACAACTTGGAAAAATTATTATTAATTTTTTTAAAGTCGTCTTTTGCAGTAAAGATAGTGGGGTATATAGTGCTCCGATTTATACAAGGTATATTGGAAAATTAAGTGGTGAAACTTGGAGACATTATAACAGCTTTGAGATTAACATATTAATAATTATCTACACATTTGAGACAATATATGCTTTTTATTTTGTAGCATATTTCTCGAAAATTATTTTTTAGCTAGTAGGATTGATTTAATTAATATATGGATTGTTCCGAATATGATGCCTCCGAACAAATTAATAAAGAGTTAAAACATTTGTTAATTTATATGTATTGTTACAATAAAAGAAAATAATTAATAAATCATTTATATTGTGTAAGATGAAATGCTATAATAAGAAGAGAGGGGTACCGATAATAATTTAGTCAAACATATTCATTGAAATGCATTTATTGCATGTTGCGTGCGTACTTGATATTTTTAATTAATTACGACTATGATTTGAGTCATATAATCACTCTTAAAGATAAAAAAAAAAAAAAAAATTAACTAAGCATTATTATGAACTTGTACTTCCGAATTTATTGATGCTAATTAAACCATCATATTGTTAATCAATTCGAGTCGAATTTAAAGTCATGTAACCAAACAAATAAATATCCTCTAAACAATATTATGTACTTGTGCGTGAATTTATTTGTACTAAAATATATATATAAATATTATGCCAACAAATTATTGGAATACAACTGCAACACCTTGTGTTGGTCCATTCATATTTTTGGTCAAATATTGGAGCACATAATATCTTCTGATACTGATTTATTTTCTATTAATTACACTTATTGAATATTGTTCCTATGTATTACACCGACTTGAGAATCCTTTTTATGTGAACTTGTAATGCAAAGCCCTTGATGAAACTCATTTAGCCCCTTAAAAACTTCTCATGTAACCATTCTCAAACGCACTTTAGATTCCCTTAACCTTTTCCTCATTTGAAGGAGCATTATTTAGATTTTTATCCAAATACTCAATTGCAACAGCAGCATGCAAGGCGGCACCTATAGCTAAGCTTTTCTCATCAGCAAAGAAGTATGGAGAATGAAGTGAATGGACTTGGTCCACAGTCTCACTTCCTACACCGATAAAGAACATGGCAGCTGGGATCTTCTGTGAAAAGAAGCTGAAGTCCTCTGCACCCATCATTGGGCCCATCAGCTGAACCTTGGCCCCACCAAGCAGTCTCTCTCCTACTGCCTTTGCATGGTCATACATCGATATATGGTTTATCAATGGAGGGTATGGTATGAGTGTATTCTCCATGAAGTCTACACTTGCAGTGCATCGATGTATAGATGCTTGCGTCTCTATAATCTGCAAAAGAAACATTCAAACTTCAAAAATTTGTAGTAAAACAATTTAAAAACAATTTTTTTTCAGATTATCGCCAGACTGGTATATAATTGCGAAGCGACAAGGCTATGATAATTTGCAAAGTACAGATCGATCCGTGCTATGGATCTATATTTCCATTTTCAAGTCTAAATGATTAATCCGAGACGCTCAACATGATCTTCATACAAAAATGTACTTGGAGACCAAAATTTACATTTTTTTAGAATTTATTTACTATATTTTAAATCAGTAGAAAATCACTATCTTGGATGGTTAAAAATCTGTAGAAAATCACTATTTTGGATGGTTAAAAATCGGTAGATCAGATGATTTTCTACCTATCTAAAAAATAGTAAAACAATTCTAAAAAAAGTAAAATTTGGTCACCAAGAAATTTTTATACAGTGATCGTGTTGAAAGGTTCGGATCGATTGTTTGAACTTTGTGAACGGAGATATTGATTCATAGCACAGATCATTCCACGCTTTGCAAAGTACCAAAGCCTCATTCATTTTTAGTCTATTTTTTAATTATCATTGTTGGTGTTATCTTAGTTGGGCCTGGAAAATGAAATTTGCTATTTTCTTTATTGCTTGATCAAATAAAGGAAATAAAGATAAATTATGGAACAATACCTCTTTAATCCTCTGTTTAAGGTAAGAGAAACCTTCAGTTGTGAGGCTCCTAAATGTGCCCCCAAAAGTAGCAGTCTCAGGAATTACATTGTATGCTCCTTCTCCTGCTTTCACAAACCCGATCGACACTACCTGAGCATGAATCACAGGTAAAGTTTAATATGCTTATCCATATATCTTAAATATAAGCCAAGCCAGTATAACAAACTTACTCTACTTTCAAGTGGGTCAGATTCTCTTGAAACAAGTTGCTGCAAACCAAGGATTACAAAAGAGGCCGCTATTATTGGGTCAATGGTTTGCTGTGGTATAGCCCCGTGGCCACCCTTTCCCTTAATTGTAACATGAAACCTCCCGGCAGCCGCTAGAAATGGGCCCGGCTTTGATGTGATGCTGCCCACAGGGGTATGAGGGTACACATGCAATGCGAACATAGCTTGCACGTCTTGCAAAGCGCCTTCTTTTATCATGTAATATGCGCCGGCATGGCCTTCCTCTCCTGGTTGAAAAAAGAGCTTCACTGTTCCCTTCATGATTCAAAAAATAAATCAAGGTTAAACTAATAATAACTTAAAAAAAAGTACTTTCGCGCTTTAAGAAAAGACTTGAGAAACCAAAATTGTTGTTTCTGACTTGTCTCCCATTAATAACAAAATCATAGGATTGTCAAAGACTGATTATCTGAGCAAATTGCTTCCAGCTTCTAAGGATAGTAACGCACAACATCGTCTACTTACAGAGTGTCACTGACAAGTTGGTCCTACATTCAGGGGGGAACCAGAAAATTGAGATAAGGGGTCTAGATAAACAAGTGTTCTGTTTTTTCATTTTTGTTAAAATAAAAAAATTTATAGGAAAAAACTTAAAATTTTAAATTAATATTGAAAATTGAATTTGACCAAGGGTATTTAAAGATGGTATTGAAAATCATTTGAGCAAATTTAATAAAAAAAAATGGTATTCAACATAGTTACATCATTCTAATAAGATAAAACTATTAAAATGAATCTGACATAGAAATTATTAGTAATAATAATAAGTTAGTACCTTGAGTTGATCCTTGTGTTGTTGGAGAAGTCGAGCGGCACCTAGAAGCATGGTAACATGTAAATCATGGCCACATGCATGCATCTTTCCATCCACCTTGCTCTTATACTCCCATTCTACCTTTTCCTTCATTCAGAAGCAAAAATCATACTGGAAATTTCAGATCCCATCTATATATCAATTCAATTCTAGTTCTGATTAGATATAAACTTAGGGCAAAATTAAAAAATTTCCATTGACATCTGTCTTTTATGACATGGTCATTTTCAAACAATATATATTTGATGTGTACCCTGCTGTTATCATGGACAGCTATGCAAAACTCGAAAACATTAATGGATAACGATGCAAATGGCCACAATTTGTGACCAGGCTGTTGAGCATTTGAGAGGGTCAAAATGTTGTAATTTGACTTAATTTGTGATTTACATAGCCTAAATATCAATTTGATACTTTCATGGTATTTTAGGGGTATTTATAATAATCCAACGTTTGAATACTCAGATGTTGCATTGTAATTTGAGGGTTTTACAAGGGTTTAACATGCAATACCGCAAAATTTGGCTCCAGCATGTGGCCTTTTACGGAATCTTCAGAAAAAAAAAATCAGAGAGATTCGGTTTTCCATTACTCCCGTTTTGGGGGAATCAATTGTATATCTTATAATTGCAAAGTATCCATAAGCGCACAGAATCCAAAACACACCTGTAAAGGAAGGGCATCCATGTCAGCTCGGAGTCCAAAAACTGGGCCTGAACCGGACCCGATCGTCGCCACCAGACCGGTCTTGGCAATCGGCCATGTGTACTCGATCCCAAGCCGGTCCAGTTCGAACCGGATCAACTCGCTGGTCTTGACCTCCTGAAAAGCCAATTCTGGCCATTGATGCAGTTTTCTCCGGGTAGATACCAGCCAATCCGTGAACTCGGCGCTGTGCGCCAAGTCTAGCAAGGAATTTGACGTAGGTACGGAGGGAGCAGGTGTGGGAATTGCGAGAAAGAAGAGAGAGAAGAGGAAGCGATAAAAGGTTCGAGATGCCATGAAATTGACGGAAACAAATCTGCTGTGCTTCTTGAGAATCACAGGACCCTGTTTTTCCATATCTACCCATTCATTTGTTTTGAGATTTGTGCCTATAAATCAGATTTTGGAGAGTTGTGCATTGAAAAAAATAGAGGGATGGATTTGGAAAAGGTGATTCTTTTGAGAATCGCAGCAGATTTATTTCCGAAATTGACATGGTAATTGGAAAGTATGTGAGTTTAATGAAAAGCAAAATTTTGAGATTAGATCAGGACTGTCCGATCTGCTTTAGCACAAGGAGCCGTGCATTTCACCTCGCTCGGATTCTGATTAGACGGCCACAAAGGATATTTATCTGTGAATTTGACAGGTTAAAGGGGCCTTTTAGCAAATTGGCGTTACTTTATAAGCGGATAATTGTTTGGTTACTTAATTAATAACTAATTGCTTAATTAATTGTAATTTGGAAAGTGGATTTGTGTGAAGTGACGAAAGCTTAGAGAAGGGAAAGTTGAATTTCTATATATTCTATGTGCTGTATCTGCGGTATTGTAATAAATTTCTTTACTGAAGTTACATAGTTTTACATAGTTTTTCTTCATTAGATGGTCCCATTAGTAGTGATCCACCTCATACGTATACAATGTAGTTTTTACACAGAAAATCAGGCGCCATTTGAAAAGCACAGTATAACGGACATGACCAGTTCAAAATTAAAATACATCAAATAAATAAATAAAGAGCAGCTGGGGCCTGGGGCACATGCCGGTCATTTTTATTAAAACCCTAAAAAAAAAATAGTTTTTATCAATCTAACTATCGTTCTGATTTTTTTTTATAAGTATCCAAATTGCTAGACATAGGGGCGGCTCACTATTTATAGCAGACCGTCTAACATGGAGCGGTCCACTATGCATAGTGAACTGCCTGTGATAGGACAGTTTGCTACTCTATCAAGCAAATTATTGATTTGGAAGGTCAAACTTGATTTTTTGAATTGACTTGTTTTATTGAATTGACTAATGTTACTGATGAGGTAATATTTTGGGATAAAAAAATGCAAGTTACTGAGGAGATAATATTTTGAGGTAATTTTTTGCTACTCTATCCACTATGCATATTGAATTGACGTGTTTTACTGTTTACTTTTGCCAAGAGAGAAAAAATGCAAGATATCAAGTGGTAGAGGAGAGTTCAAATGTTTTTATTTTTTGTGTCTTCATTATGTTTTTATTTTTTTAAATTTTAATAATTTAAAATTTAAAATTTAAAAATCAAAATAAAATCGTTGGATATGATTTATATTATTTTATCTATGCACATGTAAAAAACTATGACATTTCAATTTTATTTTGATTGTTATCAAGAATTTGTTAAAAAATGCACTAATTTGAATGGTTTCTAGACGTTAATTTTTGAACTTATTGATTCATATGAAAACAAAATTAAAATGTGATAATTTTTTATGAGCACATAGATAAAATGATGTAGATCACATCCAACGGTTTTATTTTGACTTTTTAAGTTTTAAATCTTGAGTTATTAAAGTTTTAAAAAATAGAGGCATAATGGAGACACAAAAAATGGAGGCATTTGAACCCTCCTCCAAGTTGTATATTATATATACAACTAAATATGAAATCAACAGCAATATGTTATATATATATATTGAACACTAGATATCAAGTTGTATATATAATATACAACTAAATATGAAATCAACAGCTTTTCGGCAGCATTAGTCATTTTACGGTTACATTTCTTTTGGATTAGAAAATAAAAAATGCTGCATATTTTGAGCACCATTTTACTTAAAAGATAAATGAAAAAAAAATCATCAACTAATGCTGCATATTTTGAGCACCATTTTACTGTTTACTTTTGCAATCATCAACTAATGCTGCATAATTAAGTATGCCATGTAAAAACTTTGCAATCTTGAGGAAGGGGCGCAGGAGCTTGGATGGCTGCCACATGAACTCAGAGGATTACACTTAGACAGCTTTTGGCCTAATTTTTTCTTAAAATATTAAGCTTATGTTACTATACATTTTACCAAAGAAAAAAAAATGCAGAAAAATACTTATGTTACTATACATTTTTCGGGGATAGTGAACGGGGCAGTATTATTTGTGCTTTGAGATTCGTGCAAAACGTATTTGAACGGTTGAGATTTTCCAAAACAAAAAACACGCAAATGTATTTTAATAAATTTTATTTTTGCCATGTTATGTGGTAAAATGGGGTTGGTACAGGTACAGCAATTAATATGATACCAGAAGTGAAAAGACCTGGCTGAGTCCATTTACTATTGAACCAGGAGACAGTACTGTGGTCCTGATGTTCTCCGAAGATATATGTTGCTTCTTTGTTCTTGACTCCTTGAGTTTGGAAAATAACATTTTTTTTGTCTCTTCTACGTACAATTTTCCTCCAAATTCGGAGAGACATGTTTTACATGTGTATAAAAATGATATATATTAATTGGGGTGCAAACGGATCGGATAATATCTGTAGATTTGTATCCGAATATTAGATACGGATATTCAATATCTATATCCGTGCAAATACGGATATAGATATGGTTTTTAATTCTAATTATCCATATCAAAATTATAGATATATATCATATATAGCTTAATATATATTATGAGAATATATATATATATATATAGTAAGGCTTGGGTGCTATGGATAGCATAGAAGGCTACGGTGCTACGGCTCAATATTCAAGTTTTCAAAATTCTAATGATCGATCCGAACCATTCATCTTGTTCTCCATATTAATATGTGTTTGGAGACCAAATTTTATATTTTTTGAAATTTTTTTACTATTTGTTTAGCTAGGTAGAAAATCACTTGATCTAAAAAATTATGCACCATTCAGATATTTGATTTTCTACCTATCTAAAAAAATAGTAAATTTTTTTCAAAAAATGTAAAATTTGGTCTCCAAATATATATTAATATGGAGAACAAGATGAACGGTTCGGATCGACCGTTAGAATTTTAAAAACTCGAATATTGAGCCGTAGCACTGTAGCCCTCTATGCTATCCATAACACCCAAGCCTTACTCTATATATATATAGAGAGAGATGTAGGCTAATATACAGTTGATTGTTCCTGAGGTCCCGTACAACCAAGTCATTTTTTAATTTTTAAAGTCCAAGCGATCGATCCAAACCGTTCATCTTGTTCTCCATATTAATATGTGCTTGGAGACCAAATTTTATATTTTTCTGAATTTTTTTACTATTTATTAAGCCACTTTGAAAACTGTTGATCCAATGGTGGCTTCTGGTTTTACTGTTTTGTTAAGTCACCGTTGGATCAACAGTTTTCAAAGTGGCTTAATAAATAGTAAAAAAATTCAGAAAAATATAAAATTTGGTCTCCAAGCACATATTAATATGGAGAACAAGATGAACGGTTTAGATCGATCATTTGGACTTTAAAAATTGGAAAATGACTTGGTTGTACGGAACCTCAGAAACAATCAATTGTATATTAGCCTACCTCTCTCTCTCTCTCTATATATATATATGTATGTATGTGTATGTATGTATGTATGTATATGTATATATATGTATATGTATATGTATATGTATAAATATTTGATATCCGATCCGTATTCATCTAATATCCAATCCATATATGTATCCGAAAAATAAAAAGGGGATACTAATATGGTTTTATCAATATCTGATCCGTTTGCACCTCTATATATAGGTCATGTTTGGTTGCGGAGTAAAGATAAACCGGATTAAATTTCTTACTCCAAGCTAAACCAGTGTAAGTTAACCATGTTTGGTGGAGTAAGCTAAACCACCTTTCTAGGTGGTGTAAGTTACTCCGGTTTAGCTCAAATCTTACTCAATCTTAAGCCGCCTATGTTACTCCTCGTTTGGCTCCTTAAACGTGAAGTAAGGGATTTACTCCACCTCTTACTCCACAACCAAACATGGCCATAGAGATTATATCTAAACAATTTTATTTTAACATTTAAATTATATATTTTAATATTAAAATTTTAAAAATAAAATAATAATAATAAAAATATCATAAGTATGTGAAAGCATTTGAGCTCTCCCCTCTACTTTCAGTTCTTGAATTTTTTTTGTTTATAAATGCCTGCTACTTGCTGTGTTTGAGTTAATTTTTTTTATGAGTTAAAGACTGTTAAAAGGGCATCAATCAATCATGCATACTTATCCAGAACGCACATGATTGAGTCTTATCATTTTTAATTATATGCATGTGACAGGTGGTAGTCATAAATTAATAATTTGTTGTCGCCAATAGACAGCTCACAGCTGCATGCCATGCATTGATGTATGGGCCAGGGTATTTCACTTCAGAATATATATATTTTTATTATTATTATTATTATTATTATATATAGAGAGAAGGGTTAGCTAAGCTCAAAACGTTTGTTTCTAGGTTCCAGAACAAATGACTCGGTTTTTTTTTATTTTTAAAGTCTAAACAGTTGATCCAATCCGTTAAATGTTTAATCTATATTAAAATGTGTTTGGAGATCAATTTTTACATTTTTTTTAATTTTTTTACAATTTATTAAGTATTTTACAAAGCTATTGTTTTTAAACAATTTTGGACCACTGAAAAATAGCAGTTTTGTAAAATACTTAATAAATAGTAAAAAAATTAAAACAATGTAAAATTTGATCTAGAAACACATTTTAATATAGATATCATGTTGAATGATTTGGGTTGACTTTTTAGTCTTTGAAATCACAAAATTGAATTGTTGTATGATGTTGTAACTTTCAAATGTTGTAAGTGGATTCCTCCTCTATATATATTAAATTTTTTTATAAATACTAGTAATATGAGGAAAAAAATTAATCCCACAAAAAAATTGTATTAGTCATTTGATTTTTATAAAAATAGAAGTAGAATTAGACTTTCAAATTATGAGGATTAATTATATAATATATATTTTTTTAAAATAGAGGTCAATTTTAAAGTATTATATCATTTTACTCTAAATTATAAAGAAAATTATATATAATTAATTTTTTTTAAAAAAAAGGTCAATTAGACTCCATATCTTCAATGTAAATCCGACTCTGTTTAGGAACTTTAAGAAACCGCATCAGATTGTATATATGAAGATTTTTGTTCTTAATCACACAAATTATATGATTTGTAGATGTACAAACTTTAAAGAACCGCATTATCTTTCTATAAAATGAAATTTCGTTTCATCTTTCTAGTTGTTACAAAATATTTAATATATTTCCAAAATAAGAAATTCGTAGTTCATTTGACACGAGAAAAATTTAGTAGTGATGTAGTAGTGCATGTAGCAATTACGTCATCCCCGTTGCGTCATCTAACCTTACATGCTGCCGTCATGCAAAGACCCTACTATTTCATTTTTCAGTATTTATTATTCATATACTATTTTTTTTTCTTGTTGTAATTTGAAAAATTGCGAAAACTAATAAGAAGGTTATTATGTACAAAAATATTTCTTTTAATTAATTTCGTTTCTATGAGTTGTACATTTTCTATTTTTTATAGTTGAAGACAAATGCCGATAACAATTATATTGATTTACTTTGCAGTTTACTTTAATTTGAAGTCAAACCGTCATTCACTTGACTACTAAGGGTCTGTTCGGCAGTCCAGCAGGAAATAGGAATGGGTATGATTTTTGAAAATTTTGAACTGGATTTTATTGTTCACTGTAAGAATAAAAACTTCAGCATTAGCAAAAAAAAATTTTCCCACGGTGAACAGTAATCTGTCGAACGGATCCTAATATTGTCCTTGATAACAGGGGCAGATCTACACTTAACTCAGGAGATGCCAAGCCACCTCCATAATTTTAAAATTTTTAATCACATATGTTAAAATTTAATTGAATTTTTATTTCCTTGAAATTTTTTTATAGTTCCACCCCCTCAAAAAGTACCATATGTGTGTGATTGTAGTCTAATAGTTAAGACTCTATTTTGTACTTCGAAGATATTGGGTTCAAATTGCATTAATTACAAATTAATACTTATGCATTTTAAATTTCATCCCTAATCAAAATTTTCTAGTTTCGTCCCTGCTTGAAAAGAAATACTAGTAGTAGTAGTGTTATTATTTTGCTTAAAAATGCAATGAATCTTGTATATATTTCTTGTTGCGATGATCAATCATAATTAATGCAGTTGCAGCTGTTTTTTGTACGGTTTTTCTAAACATTAATTTGAATTCAAATGAAGGAGAGTTTAAAGGTGGTATATATGTAGATGCGAGCACCGAACTTAATTAACCAGTCAATAAAATTCTCTCACGAGTACTGACATCACAATAGATGCATTGAAGGATCGATTCAAACACAGGCTTTTATTCATCAGTAGGTTCTCAGAGATGTCCAAGGTACGTTACATTACATTACATCACATTAATTCTCATTTATGACCTTGTAGACTTTTTGTTTTGTTTTGATCGTGACATCAAGTTCTCTTGTAATTATTTATCCTGTCCAATATATGGGGGACTTTTTACAAATTCTCTTCTGATTTTGATGCAATTATGCAAATTTAATTTGCAGAAACTTGAATTAAAGGTCCAAATCTTTTGTGAGAAACGCAAGACTATCATTCTGACAACAGCTGCAAAACTAGATGGTAAGTCAAGTTAATTAGTTGAACAAAGAAAAGGTGTTTTTAAAGAGTTTGGCTAATATAATATCAGTGTCATTTTAGCATATAAAATATCAACTCTAAAACCTATCAAATTGACTTCGAATGAAAATTCAAACCGTTCAAACCGATTTACATTATGAGTGATGTGTTTATATACAAATTTTTTTTTTATATTTTCGAGTTATTTTAGTATCAAATCAAGCGGTAAAAAATATTGGAAAATGAATGTATTAAAATTAACTTAAAAACTCACAAATTTGACCACTTGACTTAATATTAAATAAATTTGAAAAATTATAAATTTTGCATTTAACACACAACTAATGAAGTAGATCTGTTTGAACGGTTTGGATTCACCGTTTGAAGTCAATTTGATAGGTTTTAGAATTGGTGTTATACAGATTGAAATGACACTGATATTATACTAGCCAACTCGTTTTTAAATTATAAATGAAATTGGCTTAAACAAAATCCTAAATTGTATCCTCTATCTATAATTAGATCCCAAAATATATTATGCTGATCTTCTCTTAAAGTATACTACATATCATTCAAAATTATGCAGGAGTGAAGTCTATTTCTCTGGATGCCAATAAGGAAGTGCTAACAATAACAGGCACGGTTGATGCGGTGAAGATGGTAGAGAAGTTGAGAAAGGCCAAAATCTCAGCTGAGATCATAAGCTTTGGTCCTGAGAAAAAGGAGGAGAAAAAAGAGGAGAAAAAGGAGGAGAAGAAAGAAGAAAAGAAGATTGAATGCAAGCCAATGTGCTACTGCCACTGCAAACAGCCATATCAGTATGGCTTTCGGCCGCAGTATGTCTGCTACGAATATCCCGAAAGCAATTGCACTATTTTCTAATTATATATATATATTTATATGCTTCTTTAATCATCTCTCTTCTTTTCATTTTTTTTTTTTAATTCCTTTTATTGTGTGATTTCGATATATTTTCATGAATACACCCTCACATGCATGTAATGAACTAAATATGGAATACAAAATAATTACTTATTAAGCTTAGTTTATAAAACAAATGTTCGTTCGGGATGAATTCTTTAAAAGAGATCGCATGTTCAAACTTCGGTGCGGGGCAAAATGAGATGAATTCTTTAATCATCTCTCTTCCTCTTTTCAATTTTTTTTTTTTGGTGTGATTTAGATTTTTCATGAATATATACACCCTCACATGTAATGAAAAGTATTCTAAATATAAAATACAAAATAATTACTTTATCCATAGAGAATCTACTACTTTAACCCTTCATTGCTCTTAATCATACATGAGTGAAGAAAAAAAAAACATTTCTCATTATTCATCGATACAAATTATCAAACCAGCACAAACCAAAACATAGTTCAAGAAAAAACTTAAAAAAGACAAAAACCAGTAAAAATTCACTCAACGAAACATAACAAGAGATACTGCTGACAAGATCAAACACACCAAACCTGAAACCAATACTTTATTCGATTCAATCTAAAATACCGGTCTTCAAATTGACAATCTATTGCAAATCTCCTTTAGTCATTGCAGCATTGGTACAGCACAAACTTCTCCATTGGCTTCTTGCACTCAGTACACACCACCCTCTCCTTGATCCGACCGGCATCACCTGGCAGGATCAGCCTGGTGCAATGCTCATGAGTGTGATACGGCTCGAGAGCACCTCTCAGTGCAGGGAGGAACCCGTCAGTCTCGACTTTATCCTTCCATGTTGCAAACTGCCCGAGACACTCCAGTAGCTTCCTTCCTTCATACCTGACCAGGTCAAGCGACCCATGAGAGATAACCGCCCAGGGGTGACCTCCGCTGTCATAACTAAGTAGCGACATGACCTCGAGCAAGATTGTGTCATTCTCCAACCTGTTTATAACTTCGGGATCACCATTATTTTGACTGGGAACAATGGCACCATGGCTGCGGTGACTAGGAACAATGGCACTGTGGCTAGAGTTTTCAGCATCAATGGCACCGTGAACTGGGAAACTGCCAAAGCTTTTGTCGTGTATTTGCATCTTAGAGTGGAGCATGCTTTCGAGGCGTACCCAGAAGAACCACACCATGGAGGTTTCTTCCCAGTAGCCGCTGAGCTTGTCAGTAGCGATTGTATTCATGACCTTCCTGACACGCTCCTTCGGGTTGCTTTTGCCGACATAGATCATTTCAAGGGGAATTTTCAGTTCCTGGGCTATTCTCCGGAGAAGGGATGTGAATTGTTTGATCCAGCTGATGTCCTCACCTCCGTATAAGCATACAAATCGCTCATCTCGTATCTGTTAATTAATGTATGTACAGGTTTAATTACCATCATCATGCTCTGGAAAATATATTAAAGTAAATCAGATGGATGAAATATAAAGAGTAATTCAGAGAAATATTATACCGCTTGAATTACTGCGGGATCAATATCATCAACAAGAAGCTCGAGACGCCATGTCTCCGCCCTCCAAAGAGCATCCTCTCTGGCACTGGTAAATGGGAATGCGAGGCTGCCCCAAATCCACATCATGTGCAAGGCATTTGGGCACACAACTTTACCTTGTGGATCTAAGACTACCAACATAGGTTTCTTGTCAAAGCGCCATGCGTAGCGAACATAGCGCACAACAGCTGGGTCAATCATTGATGGATTGTGGGGGTAGTACCATGGCATGTTTGATGCCATGCGGTTGTACCTCTCTTCTCTAGTTGATGCATGCATGGTAACAAGTTAGCATTAATTGAACAACCAAATAAATGTAAATAGTATTTAATTAACTATTTATCATTACAGTATTACTAATATTACTACAACAATCAAGAATAGTATATATGCATGGTGATTATGGAAATCTTCCAAATTAATGAACCATAAAATGCCTGCTATTGAAGTATATATATATATATATATATATATAAATTCATCAGGCAGCGTACTTGTTAGAATCCCATGGATGATGGCGATCGACTATAGGCAACCAAACAATCTCATAACGACGCTCCATCTGTCCTCCATGAGAATCATTATAAATTTGAATAAGCACAAAGAGCTCCTCATGGCTGATATCAAGGTCAGACACGTAAAGCATAACAATCTTGCGCCGAAGCACGTCAACACCAACACGCTTCTTGGTGGAACCGTCAATTAGAGGGTGCTCATCCTTTGAGTAGAAGAGTGCACGAAGGATCTTCATGTTGTCTATGTGCACCGTCTCAAAGAGGTGAACCAGGGCTTGGTATGCTTCCAAGTGTTGCTTCTCCTCTAGTCACCAAAATGAGATCATGAAAATATGTTTGTCAAGTTACTCTGTTCATGTGTTGGTCTGAGATGACGTCTGACCTTACTTATGAAGTGAGCAGATTCCATATGGGATTTATATGAAAGAAAGAGCCAATTAAAGAGCCTATTACAATTTCCTATGGGGAGAGCCAGATCACTTTCAACTTTCAAGCTATGGGGTCAAACACACATTGGGCTCAAATCATGTAAAATTTGCATGTTGAGTATGAAAGTCGACTTTACATAATTTTTTTTTTTAAAATGAATGGAGCCAATTGAGTTTCAAGTACTAGTCTCCTTTTCATCACTAAAGATGTTAACACACAATAAAACATAATTTATGATTCAATATGTAATTAAGGTAGTTGAAACTGTGAACCTCTTTTTCTTATTAAATCATGTTTTATGTTCTCAAACAGAATGTTGTCAAACAGACTATATGTTCTCAAACAGAATGTTGTTCTACTAACCGATATGATGGCGGCATTGGTCGAGTTGATTATTGAGATGTCCTTGGATGTTGTTTAATTTATGAGCCAAACTCGAGAGCTCCCACGCCTCGGTGGTGGAGGATATGTAACTACGATTACATCAAATTAAGAAGAACAAAGTAAACATCTATCTAATTCTCAGGCAAACATTTGGATGAGCTACAAATTTAATTAATTTATTGCATTTACTCGCGACCGAGGCCGATCAGTCCAGTGATCTGAGATTCACATGCTATGATGCTCCTGATAGTCCAGTAAACTGCAGTTGGAATATGCGTCAGTGCCACTTGCATTTCGGAGGATTCGGCACCCAAGTACTCAGGCGGGAGCTCGTTGAATTCAATTATGCACCAAGTCACATCCAACATTGCCTTCACTAGGTTGTCCACAGCATCAAACCTTTTAATCAAGAGCATGAAAAAATCATTTATAATCTTGTTCTGACTAACTGATTAGTATACGAAAAATGTTTTCTTCAGAACGATATTGAAGTATATATGGGCTGACTTTTAATGCACTAGGCTCCATATGGGCCATTTGGCCCATTTTCACCACAATGCAAAATCAAAGTAGCTAGCTTTCTGTAAAAATCTGTGTGCACTTTGTCTAGCAATTAAGTAGCCCTGCCCCTTTTCTTTTACAAGTACTTTATGTAGCAAATTACACCAAATAATTAACTACTCTGTTATAGCATAATGGTGAATTTCTAATTTTAAGAGTTAGATTGAAAAAGCAAGAACAGTTGAAGAGTACTACTTTATAGAATATTGGTTTTTTTTTTATTTTATTAAAGGGTTCATTTTTTAATTAGATGTTTTTTTCGAGAATTGAACCTGCATCTTTCCTAAGAGAGATGAGGGGCTTACGCCACTGCACTAAGTCCGCAGTTATTATAAAAGATTGAATAATAGAAAAAATAAACCTTGGTTTGATGGTGTTATTTTGCCCAAAGATGTCGTGGAGCTGCCTTAGAACCGCAATGGCTTTGGCGAGTGGATTTGTTGGGTGAAGCTGCATGGTAAGCCCGAAATGACCATAGTTGACAGCAAATGCGGCCATGGCAAGGACCACTTTGGCATCCCAGTCGAAGGTCGACAACATGCGCAGGATCTCCATTGCCGTTGCATGCACATCGTGGCTGCTGATGCCTGAGCACCTGTATGTTAGCTGCAATTGACAGATTAAATATTAGTTAATATGAAGAAAAAAAAACTATATTCTAGGCTTCCAAATTAAAGAAGTTAAATGTTATTAATTTTGTGGAGGGTATTGCATCTCCGATGACAGTAGGTATTGGATAAAGGGGCTGATCCTTCCTGTGAATTGTTTTTTTTTTTTTGTCTGCTAAATTTTTTTATTTTTATAAAAAAATATTATTAGCCCCCTCATAAAATGAAATTACATGACACTTATTAATTCAACCCTTCAATATCAAATTTCTTGTTTTGCTCATTGTTAAGAAAATGGCGTATATCCTAATTATATATACATTGGATGCCATAACTAATTAAGGGCTTGCATATATAATTACTCAAAAAATAAGTAATTACATTTTGTTAGATTTAATTACCTCAGAAGCGATCTTGTGAATAGTATAGGGAAGTTGGTCAATTTGGTGCACCTTATCTTCCAGCAATTCATTTGAAGGATGTGCTATCTGTAATGTTGTGAAGGCAAATACCAAATTAAAAGGAAAGAATCAAATTAATTATAATTAATCAGAACCCCAACAAATTAATGAAATGGCAGCTGATCTAAGTAAATTCATCCAATCCTAATTTTAATAACTATTTGTGAATTATATAAGATCATTGATTTTGTAAAATAAGTTCATTAAATTTAGTAGAATTATTTTCTTAAGTTTTTATATAGTTTATCAGTCTCCTCATAAAATACTAAATGTGTACACTTGTAGCTTAGTGATTAATTAGAATTCCATCTTAACACAACGCTGTAACATATGTAACATTTGATTTGTAAGATAAAGAGAAATTAATACTATAGCGGTGGTGACGGGTGTGGCACGGCGAAGCACATCTTCAACTACACGCATGAGAGGCCTGACATCAAAGTCCAGTCCGTCAGGGCTGTGTGTCGCCTGGATATTCTTCATCATGATACTGTCGTCGGAGGAGGTGAACATGTGTCGCTCTCCCCTCATACTCGGGTTGTGTCTGTGGGCCATGGTACCGGTGGCTGCTGCAGATGTCAATGCCATTGGAGAGAAGAGAAAAACTTAAGATTTGACAAGGTGCATTTGCTATAGCTAGTGCATGTGTAATATTGTTGGTTAATCTTGGAAGCCCTAGCTATTTATAGGAGTTGCCTTAAAGATGAATCCGGATCTGGTATGATGCTTAATTTTGTTGCACTCTGTGTTTTGGTAAAATATGGATAATGGTTTTCGCTGGTGCTTCATCATACACATGATTTTGCATTTGATATATTTTAAATGGTTTTGATAATTACCGTTAGTAAAAACTTGGGCAGATGGAAAATATTTTAGAGCATCTCTATCAGGAAAATTGATTATAAATGTTGATGATATAATTACAACTTAAATTGTAGAGTTATATAGAGCAATTGCATTTCTCAAAAAATAAGTAGGGTTAAAATGCACCATTAATTAGTTTTGTACCACAGTCATATTTCACATCTTTATCTTTGTTTTCAAAATTTAAACAGTCAATCTGAATCGCTTAATATGATATCCACATTAAAATGTGCTTAGAGACCAAATTTTATATTTTTTTTAGAAAAAAATTACTATTTTTAAGATTCAAAATATTTCCAAAAAAATATAAAATTTGGAGACTAAGCACATTTTAGTATGAATATCATGTTGAGCGGTTTGAATTGACTGTTTGAAATTTGAAAACAGAGAAAAAGATATGAGGTATAGTTGAGACAAATTAAAAATAAATTAATGATACATTTTAATCCTACTCTTGCAAAATGTACGTCCTAAAATATCAATCTATCTAAAATCAGCATATCAGCTTGTAATAAATAATTACATATATATACAGTTTGTAATTAGTTTGAGAAAGAAAACAACAACATAGATGAAATGGGATAAAATTAGAGATAATTCTAAAGTTATTGATACGGTAAAAGAATATTTTTATAATTATATAAATGAAGACACTTATAGACTCATATATAGTACATAAAGCATTAAAACAAGTAGCAACACAAATAGCCTCAAAGCAAGTGGAACAGCAGAACCAAAAACCTTATAGATTGATAGACAGAGATGAAATTGAAGCCAGGATAGAACAATTGCTTTGCTTCATGATCAGGTCTCCTAAGATTTCTTTTGGGTAAAGCCACGAACCCGCATCATATCTGTGGGCCCAAATATTATTCAATCAAATCGGATCGATCGTTACTATGTTAGTACAAATTTGATTAAAATTATTTAATATCTTATAAAATATTATTATAGAATTAGATTGGTCATTTATCATAAAATCATAAAACTCCATTATTAAAATTTAAAAATTATTTGATGGAAAGCAAATGCTATCAAATTGCATGATCCAAATTTGATACACTTAATTACTTACTATATATTTAAAACATATGCATTGCAAATTTGCAATTTCTAATTTCTAATTATAACAGTATTTTTTGTGATTTCAAATGAGCTGACAACGACAGGATTATCTCTAGATTGATCGTCTGCGTTTGCCGTTGGATTCTCCTGATGAGCGTGAATCTTGATATATAATCTTGACAGTCATGCAGGGACGGACCACGCTCCTTTTTCGGCTTCGCTGCCCCGGCCGTCTTATTTCTTCAACATTCGTGTTGTTTATTTGGGGTACGTAGAACATTTACTTGAAGCATTGTCAAGTTACCTTTTATTGAAAATTATTGGTATTTACGTATATATAACCGACATAATGCTGTTACAACTCTTTGAAATTAATTAATAATTAACTACATAAAGACAACCACTGTAACATTGTTTTAGAAAACAAAGATTTATGAGAGAATTTCATGTATACCACTCAAAAACTGTGAAATTATGTATTTATCATCTAAATTTTTATAATTACATATTTACCATCTAAATATTTAATAACTCATATATTTACCCAATTTATCAAAAAATGAGATTAATTAAGTTTAAGATTATATAAAATATAATTAACAAGTTATTTAGTTACTTCTCCTTCTCTGCCCCTTCCTCTTTCACGCACAGATTTTTCTTTTGACTTTTTTGACGTAACTTCTCACTTTCGTTTAAACTCTCTCCTCATCTCGTCTCTCCCGCTTAAACTCAGAGAGAAGAGGCAATAGATTCGGATTTGAGGATTCCAACTCTAGCTTGATAGTTTAAAAACAAGATAACTGCTTCAACTTTTCCAACAAAATAATTCACACTAGATTTGACGCTGATATCACAACTCGTTATCAAAGTAGTACCTGAATTTGAGAATTTGTGATTTGTTACTGACTCAGTTTGAAATATTTGTTTTTAATCTTTTATATTGGTTATAAAGAAGAACAGTTCTAAGAAATGAAAGAGAGGGTGCTAAGTTTATCCTTGATCAATTATAGTTTTAAGAAAATTAAATATAATTAATCTAAATTTTGGGTATATTTGATATATACTAAAGTGAGTTATTGGTAAATATATAATTACAAAAAATTAGATGATAAAAATGTAATTTTACAGTTTTTGAGTGGTATATGAGAAATTCTCCCAATATTTATTTAATCCGTGCGCTTTCCGGTTAAAGCTGTCAATTTGAAGTCATGAAATCATGGATGTTTTAAATACTTATCCAGAATGCACATGATTGATTCTTCTAATTTTTAATATGCACGTGATTGGTAGTCAACAGTCATACATAATTTGTTGGCGACAGGATCGAGTCCAGGAGGTGTGCATTTCCTCTATGATACCTCAACTTTTGCTGACCGACGTGTCCGGTGCCTATTCGGAGGTGATGTAGGGGGTCAGTATTATGCATGCTTTGAGAGTCGTGTATGGCGTATTTAAACGGTTAGGATTTTCCATAAAGTCATGCAAATTTTGAGATATTTCAGAGGATACGAATTTGTCCAGGAGACAGGTAACAGCTGGATATGGAGTGTAAAGTCATGCATGTCCTTGTGATAGAATTCGTAACCTCTGAGATATCTCAAACTTTGCGTGACTTTATGGAAGATCCCAACCGTTTATATACGTTCTGCACGAATCTCAAAGCACACACAACACTGACCCTCTACAGAACCTCCGAATAGGCACCGGACACGTCGATCACGCAAAAGTTGAGATATCTCAGAGGATATGCACTCCTTGTGATATGATATCATTGATATCAAAGCATTTAAATGCATGTAGGGTCCGGGGAAAATAAATCTGCTGTGATCTGCTGTTTCAAATCAACCTTTCATTTCTTTTTTTTTTTTTCTTTTTTTTGGAACGCACGAATTCCAATAAATTTTGTTTATATGCACAGATCTCTAAAAAAAAAAAGGTTGGATAATTTGAAATAGCAGGGTCCTGCAATTCCTACAGATCACAGCAGATTTATTTCCAGGGGCCGGGGTGTTTCATTTCAGAATATTTTATCTTAAAAATATATGTATTAATTTTTTTTATTAATACTAGAAAGTTTGAAAAAAAAATTAATTTCCATGAAATAATTGCAGAAATTTTTATTCATAGAAAATACAAAAAAATAAAATGAGAAATGAGAAATGACAGGGTGGAATTTTAAATGTAGAAAAGCATATGCAAATTACGGTAAGGAGTCTAGTAGGCCAAATTATATGGCAACTTCTGTAAAATAAAAAAAATAAAAAAAAAAAATTATATATGTGAGATTTCAAATGAGAACACAAATCTAAAAATTATTTTCTAAATGTGGGACGTCAAATTAGACAAAATTTTCTAGAGGAAGCATAAGGCTCAAAAAAGAAGTAGGTGATTGCTCCTCAGGAGATAGCGATGAGAGAAAAAAATCGCATAGGTGGATGGAGATTTGGTGTCCCATTTAATATATATTTTTATTTTTCTGATTTTTTTCTAATTTAGAGTCCCACTTTTTGAAAAAAAAAAAAAACTTAATTTTTTTCTCTAATTTGGCATCTTACCTTTAGATTTTTTTTATTTTTTTTTATAGTGGTTGCAGTATGATTTGGCGTCCCACACAGAGACACCAAACCATAATATTGCCTTCCTATTTTTAAATTTGCACGGTGTCTTTTTCTTTTCTTTTTTTTTGTATTTCCTATGAATATATAGAAGTTTCGGAAAAACTGAATCAGTCATGAATGCAGTTTCTTTAGTAACTTTAAAGAAATTGCATCAGAGTTGTATATATGTAGATTTTTATTCTTAGTCAGAGAAATTGCATGGTTTGTATTTATATACACAAACTGTTAAGAACCGCATTATATTTCTATAGAATCAAATTTCTTTTCACTTTTCTAGTTATTACAAAATATTTAACATATTTTCAAAATGAGAAATTCTGATTCCATTTGGCACGGAGAAAAATTAAGAAGTGCAGCTGTAGTAAGTGTTAGTTTGTAATAATCAAGAAGTCAATAATACGATAAATTATCATAAAGCTTTGTTCATGAATTGAATGTTTATATCATTTTGTTGCCTTGAGTATTATTGTATTTATGGATCATTTCGAGTTCATGACTGAAATTGTGAAACTCCATAATATATATGATATATACTCTTAATCTTAAAAGGTCACTGACCGAGGTAATTAGCAGGAACACTAATTACCGCTATAAGGTTAGTATGTGGATTAAAAGATGGTTAAGTTTTACAAACCACCTGACACGAGATGTCATTTTAATCACATAGATACATGTTTAAGGAACATGGTATTTGACAGACCTCGAATGAAACATTAAATAGAATTGTGTTCGTGTCATTTATGTTTTCATTCAGTGTCACGTTCTACAGTATGAGGTATTTATCGTTCCCACTGAGAGATATGTATGTGTGATTGTTATCCACCGCTGTCCGTAAAAAACAGTCATAACGGTAGCATTTCCACTATTTGTCCCTCGTATTTTATACGAGCTATAGCATCACTGGGCCCCTTGGTAGAGTTAGATTATCTGCATGCGATATAATTACAAGAGTAATTATATTTGATAATCTACTCAAGATCAAGAAAAGATACAGTTAACAAGGATGACACACATCTATCTTGGAACTGATCTGATAGCTATGAGACAAAAGAACAGACACAAGTAAATTGTTTACTGGATCGTGATATTGTACAGTACAGCAGCATATATGTAATTGGATGGTCATGATGTGTTGCCAGACGCCACCCATGATTATAGAAGTTAAAACAGTTTTAACTCTATTTACCAACATAACACAAATCCTATTGGGTCATACCATATAGGAGCTAATCGGAGAATCTTACTGATTAATTATAAATTGATTATAATTAATATTAAGATGGTTATAATTAATTATACGTGATATAATTAAATTATAAATGTCATTTAGAATGACAAGCAGAAACAACGGTTAATTTATAACGTACATATTACGTTGTATAAAAGTTACCGAACAACAACCGAAAAGAAATATAATTGTACATGACAATTATATATATTTGATTTGGATTTTAATTTGTTAATTATGGATTTTAATTATGGGTTTAAAAGGCCAAAATAATCAAAGCCTTAATTAAAATTAAAAGCCTAAAGTCAAAGCCCAAAATCAAAGCCTTTTACTATTCATGCCTTAATGGGACAAGGGCAAAATGGCCATTTCACACCTATGCCACCTTGCATGACACCTTAGGGTGTAGAAGGGTATAGAAGCATGGAGAAGAGTGTGGAAGGGGCATTTTGGTCTTTTCACATATTAAAGGATGAGGTGTCAAGGTATTTTTGGTAAATAGATTTGTTTTGAGGGGTATTTCGGTCTTTTGTGAACCTCCTCAAAACACTATAAATAGAAGGGTGAGGGTAGAGAGAAAACTTACTAATTCACGTATTAATCTGATTACTTCGTTAATCGGTTTTTCTCTCTTCCTCGGTTTCAGTTATTACGAGACTAGGAAAATAATATATTTTGCGAAATCCTGCGGTTTAGCTTTTAAGCGATACCAAGTAACCTCGAGGCACAAATATATTTATTTCGTTCTTTTCTCGGTGAATAGTGTTTTTACATAATTTCGCAGTTTACAGTATTTTTGGCAAAAGAAATAAACCGCTCTCCGATTAGTCCTGGTGGATAACCAATAGAGGTATCACACGTGTGATACTGCGAGTCGATTCCTTCCTTAGTGTAGCTCTTCTCACTCAGCTACATTCCAATTGAAATTTGGAAACGAGGTATAAATCATGTTATATTAATCTATTTAATTGGTAGATAGATTTAATGTTTTAGAAATCAATTATGGAGTAAATCTATAAATAAATTAAATGAGGTTTTGATGCCGAAGGAATACTGAAGGTGGACTGCCTTAGAAAGTTTCCTGACATACCTCGTTTAATTCTTAGGTTAAACTGTAAAATTTTGTTTTACACACTTTCCACAATTAAGCTAATCAATGGGTTTGAACCGTCAAAATCCCAACAGCAAGTACCTCATCCATGCATGATTTCATTTGGCACGTACGGAGAAAAATAAAGACCATATAATATTTTCATTTTTCTGTATTTATTTTCATATACTATATTTTTCCATGTATATATTTATCTACTGGTATTTCTAAAAGTTCCAAAAAATAGTAGGAAGGTTGTTATGTACAAAATATTTCTTTTAATTTCGTTTCCATGAGTTGTACAAATTAATTAAATCATTTTCAAATGAGTTTTTAGTGTACGCATACACCATTAATGGCTATTATGATATATAGAAGATTTATTAGTCTAACGGATTTAGCAGTAATAAAGTCAGACATTCAAACTATGAGAGTCAAATAAATATTAGAGATCAATTATATAAAATTTTCATACTTAGAATTGAGCAGTGGCGTAGCCAGGATTTTTGTCAGGGGTAGGCAAAAATAAATATTATTAATTTATTATTAATATTTTTATTTATTTGAATATTCATTTTTTTATTAAAAATTAAAATTGTCAATACACACTTTCTATAAAATGAAGATCCTTTTATTTCTAATCAATTTGGTAATTAACTAATGATAAAAAAAAATATGAAGTTATGTAGTAAGCTAATCAACTAAAGCACATGTTGCATGTGTTTTTGTAGATATTTTTTATTAAATAAAGTCTGTTATTTAGAAATATATATATATATCATTTAAAGTTTAAATTTGTTATTTTTGAACTAATTATTTGTTATCATGTTTAAAAATAATATAATAAATTATAATCTAATCATAATAATAGCTGTGAGATACAATTATGCAACATAAAATGTTAGTTTTCAACTTTTTTGAGGCAACAACGTCCTACTTTCTTAAAATATGTTTATTTATTTGTTGGTAAAGTTCACACCACATCAATTTTGTTAGAACTTGGGCCCATTTATTAGTTTTACTCTTGCATGCACCCTTTTAAAGTTTGGCCCATTATAAAAAAAAATCTGATTCATTTTTTTAAAAACAAATGTCAGCTTTATATCATGATCCCACATCTCAGACCTTTTTTTCCCATTTTTCAATCCCTTTCAATTCTATTCCGAACCAATGATGAAAAACTCATATCAAATTAGCAGTGGCTCTAGAGATTTCACCGAAGATATGGACCCAATCAGTCAGGGGTAGGCAAAACTCAAATTCAGGGTTAGACAAAACTCAGATCTAAGCTACTAGGATAATGGTTTTCAAATTCACTGCCTACCCCTAAGTGGCTATGGCTCCGCCACTGGAATTGAGTCAGTTTACAGTATTCATAACATTTTACTCTAAATTATATAGAAAACTATATATAAACACACACAAAAAATGTACAAATTTTTTTATTTATATCCAAAAAATAAATAAAATTTAAGAAAATAACCAAACCCCGACAGTATTTCCAAAACTACCCAAATCGGAAAATAATTTTCCGGTTTCAACATCAATAACCAGAAAATTTTTTTCCAGAAACTCAATCCCAAAATCGGAAAAAAAAAATTTCGGTTTCCAATTCTAGAAACTTTTCTTCTGGTTTTTGGTCCCAAAACTGGAAAAATTTTTTCCGGAAATGGGATTTTCCAATTTTTTTTGATAAACTCATTTACATAGATACACACACACACACACACACACACACACACATATATATATAGAGAGAGAGGGAGAGAGAGAGAGAGAGGTTAACTTGGGTGAGCCATGGCTCACTAAGCGTTTGTACTCCAGGCCGTATTTTCATTTTGAAAGTCCAAATGACCGATCCGAATCGTTAGATGTGATCTCCATATTGAAATGTGCTTGGAGACCAAATTTTATATTTTTTGAAATTTGTTTACTATTTATTAAGCATTTTTTAAATTGTTGTTTTGTTGGGAACAGTAAAAAAACAGTAAAATTTTCTGAACCATCGGATCAGCAATTTTCAAAAATACTTAATAAATAGTAAAAAAAATTCCAAAAAAATGTATAATTTAGTCTGCAAGCACATTTCAATATGGAGAACAAGATGAACGGTTCAGATTGGTTATTTGGACTTTCAATCAGTGAATAATGGTTCAATGCACAATGATGCATATGCATTGCAATGCACCATAGCCCATCTCTATGTATATGTATATATAATATAACTAGTATCGTACTTGTGCGTTGTAACGGAACATATTATATAATGAAGAAGATCAAGAGTTTGATTTATAATTTGAATTTCAAACTTTGATGCAAGTAAAGAGATTTGGTAAAAAAAAGAAAAGAAAAATAACTTGTAGAAATATATACATCTCATAGGTAAAAGCCAAAATGACAAAAAATATTAAAACCCCTCCTTAATATATGTTCTTCATATAATTAACAACTGAAACTAAGAATGAACATAAACATACTAATAAAATAAATATTTATCTTATCAAAATTAAAGAAATAAAATTGAAAAAAGATTCACTATAGTTTAAAACTTTAAATTGAGTAATGTATTAAATTTGGAGATATTAAATAATTTGATAAAATATCAAATACTGATAAAATATTTTTAAAAGATATCAACTTTTGCTATTCTTAAAAGTAAATTGATCATTCATCATAATTTTTAAATAAGAAAATAATGAAGGTCAGTGCTATATTCAGCTCTCATCTAGTACAACGTTGAGGGCAAGAAGAGATTTTTTTATCATACCAAATATACCCCTATGACCTATTCAATGATCTTCTTTTTATGTTAGATTATGGTGCGTAATCAAATGATGCAAATTGTTCGCACAGAATATATGCTACAAAGTTTCAGTATAGCAAGCTATACATTTTAAACCTTTGTTATACCCTGTCAAATCAAATAGCAAGTGTACTATCCTATCAATGAGTATGCTCAGGTATCGATCCACAAGAATGGAAGAAAATAATCGGATTTATCCTAAAATTGCTTGAGACTCTAGAAGTGAGAGAAATTGGTTTGGTTTAATTCTAACAATTCTAATTATTTATGACAAGTTTAGAAAGCAATAAAAAGAGTTAAAGTTGTTTTCAATTGATAACAAGGCGTTTCCAGGGTTCATATTTCATTTCTGTTCAGCCCTGAGGCATACGGTCCGTATGGATTCCCGTACGGTCTGTATGGGACCCCGAGTTGATGTTGCAGCTACTGTTTTCTGTGCTGATACTAATGTTTAGGGTTTCTATCGACCAGATCTAGATACCTAATCTCAACTTTTGAATTTTGGCCCAATACCCGATTACCGGACTCAAATACTTCCCTCTTAGATGTGTTAAACCTCAACTTTCGCATTTTGGCCTAATTTATCTAAGTTACTTGTTGATTTACTAAAAGTATCCAAGGACTTTCGCCTCAAGGAAAGTTTCGTCTTTCGGGTACTCCTTGGTTTCACCCTACTTCATATACTTTATTGGGTTGGATTAAATGTCATAGACTTGGCTCCTAACACTTAGATGTGCGCATTCATCTAACGGGATGACTAATCAATTCAAGCAACCACAAATAAAGCAATCGAAATACTAGACAACAAGGTAAAAACAAGCATTCAACACAAAATCCTAGTATGCAAACAAAACCAAACTAGAAACTACATCTTAGCCCTAGAAACAAAGTAAATTAGCTATTCATGTTCGTAAGATAACACAAATAACAGAAAATAAAAGAGTTCATGACAAAACAGTGGAAAATCCGAATATCCGTTACAAACTCGTGTTTTTCACCTCTCTTCCTCTTTTCCCCCTCTTGTCTTTTGCTCCAAGAAAGCTTGTCCAAGTTCCAGTGGTGAATCCCCCTTTTTTGGTGTGGAATATCTCATTTAATGCCCCAGATCACGCCTCCAGAGGCTTCCTTAAATTAAGCTGATTTCAGATTCCAGCTGGATTTTCCAATTTAGCATCGTACGGGCCGTATGGGACCCTATATGGGCCGTATGCCTGTGCTTTGTCTTGGAGACTTTGTGCTTCTGTTGTAGAACCTTCTGTGCAGTTGGGTAGATCTTGTACGGGCCGTACACAATGTCATACGGGCCGTATGAAAAGTAGTCAGATCCATTTTTTCGCCTGTTTTCCTGCAAAATACCAAACAAAGCATAACAGTACCACATTTCATCGAAATATAAGTAAAAAATCCACATTTATAGGCTTTAAAGCATATGTTTCAGTGTAAATTAGGATCATAATTTAGATATAATATGGAGATATCGCAAATCACCGTCAACTAATTAAGGAAGGGGAGATATTTATGTCAATGATGTATCATACATTTGAAAACTCTTTTATCCGGATGTAAAAAAATTAATAATTCTAATTACTTAAAAAATAGCAGCACAAGTATGAAATTGCACATACTAAACTTGCAAAATTTTCGCCATCTTTACTTTTTATTTTACTAACATTTATTTGATCAAATGGATAAATATTAAATAATATTTCGATCATGATTTATTGACCAATCTAATTAATGAAATACATTATCACATTATGAAAAGAAAGATATTTACACAGATCCAATAACTACAAAATTTCCTCTCAACATGTTCTAAATTATATTTCACTTTCAAGAAAAAACATTGCAGCACTTAGAACTTTTTTTTTTTTGGCTACTGAAACTATTTAACTTATTTGAGTAATTATATCCATATAGTATGATTATACAACAGTAATTCAATTTGTTCTTATTTTTTACATAATATGTAAAATTGTCAAAGCATTCTATACTGTAATAGAAAATTAATAAAATAAAGTAAAGATTGTCAATATAAAAAATTGTCAAAATTTTGTTGGTAAATTATGTATATACAGATAGATAATATAGCAACAAAATTTATCTTTTCTTAATTGTGGTCTTTACGTAAATCAAGGAGTAGTCCATTTTTTATATTGCATTAAATGTTTCCATTGATAACAACATTTTCAATGTTAAATTAAACTGGACAACATTAATTAAGGATAAATTTGGTATAAACGAAGAATTATCGTTTTAGAAAGTAACAATTTGTGCCTTTAGAATGGCAAGAGAGGAGAAATAAGGAAATAAATAAATTGATTATCTTTTCAATTTTAATTGTAACATACCGTGTGGCAGTATATGTGGCGAGTATATTTCTAATTAAATTTAGACTTCTACACGTAAAAAAGATGTATTTAATCAAAAGAAGACATTATTTAATCGGAGGATCGAGATTAAATTCAAAATTTTGTCTTTCAATTGTAGCCGTTGGTGAATCGGACACCCAACATGCTTAATAATAGAATGGAGATACATGTATATATATATGTATATATAATATAAAAAGAGAGATCAAGTTGCAATAAGTTACAATTTACATTTTTATTTCTTATTTTTCTAGTTAAAGGCTCGATGGCCATTTTACTTCCTAATTTATTAATTAACCCGAAGGCCCAGTTATTTTCTCTCCTGTATATTTTCTATTATTCACTTTAGTCCTCTGACATTATTAATTTACTAATTTAGGGAAATTTACAATTTATGGTCTCGAGACTCTACGGTCTTTCTTTGGTTCGTTGACTACTTGACTCATGTCGCGCCAAAATAACATCTCTTTATCCAACCAAAAGCTCGGTCCACCGAACTTATTACCTATTTGGTCCCACATTCAGTGACAATTTTTGGGTCCACACTCCTGGTTTACCCGTCCAAGTTTACTCTTATTTTATTCAGTGGATAATGCCACATTATTGAAGAGAAGAGAAGAAAGCGGAGGAGGAAATAATTTGAATATACAGAGTTATTAGAATTTATAACAGTAAATATGTAATTATAAAATTTATAGAGAAAAGTACGTAATTTTTATTAAAAAAATATATGAAATTGTGTCTAAAATAATATTCTTCAAACACAATACTGCATGGTTGAGCTCAATTTCGCACCCGCCTCCCTTCTTATCACATTGTTCTGTTGGAAATTGCTCTGAGCTGTGTACGATGCGTGTACCGTGTATAATTAGTATTTTTGTAGTAGTATCAAAGTACTAAATTAAATATTTTGATTTTCCTTTTCATTTGTATTTCTTGACACATAACAGGTTAATTTTATTCAGAAGCCTCTATTTCCAGTGAAGGTCAGAATGAAGAATTTCTCTTTGGGTTGAATTATATATTGTGAGGGTTAGAAATTTATGATAAATGTTATTAAATTACTTGTACCAATACTCATCAGAAACGTATCATCTATTCAATACTAAAATCATTATAGTATAAAGGAAGCAAAATATACGATGAAAGAAACATCTATACATAGCTCCAAAATCACATTCTAGCTGCAAAAACGAGTGAAGCAAGATTTGCTTATGAATAATTGAATGTTTTTGTGGATCCTCTATTGAAAACTCTATCTGGCCTCTATTTTGTTATAAATGAATGTCTTATTGCTCTTCAATCTCTATCTTCAAGCTCAGAGTTAATATGGGACATGAGATTTTTCAACACAAAGTCAGCATCACTGTTGAAATATAGCTTCTGTCTCTCTTTTGTTACATATGAAGGTTTATTCAGATCAATAGATGCATTGAAGGATCGATTCAAACACAGGCTTTTTGCATCTCACCTCATTGCTCAATATTCATCAGTAGTTTCTCAGAGATGTCCAAGGTTATATTAATTCTCATTTGGTAAATGTAAATGGCTGTAATCAATCACTTGGTAGTCACTACCAAGCATTTAAAAAAATATATATAAATCATTTATGACCTTGTACATATTTTCTTTTGGGTTTGGTTTTGGTTCTGACATCAAGTTTTCTTGTAATTATTAATCCTATTCAATATATGGGTGAGTTTTTAGCTTTTTACAAATTCTCTTCTGATCTTGATGCAATTATATATGCAAATTTGCAGAAAATTGAATTGAAAGTTCAAATCTTCTGTGAGAAATGCAAGACTACCATTCTGACGACAGCTGCAAAAATAGATGGTAAGTCAAGTTAATTAGTTGAACAAAGAAATGTGTTTTTAAATTATAAATGAAATTGGCTTAAAAAAACCCTAAACAGCACCCTGTTTCTTATGATAATTGTATCCTAATTAAATTATGGTGATCTATGTTTGGATGAAGTCGGAGCTAACCCAGAACAATAAGAATAGCTCAGTAACTCAGGTTAGTAGCTATTCCATGTTTGGACGGATTAGTAAGAAAAACAAAAACAGCTCACTAACCCGGATTAGCATTGTCCATCCAAATGCAGAATGGAGAAAAAAATAGCTGCTAATCTGAGTTAGCGTGCTATTATCATTTCACGTACCCAAACATAAAATATGTTCCATATCATTCAAAATTGCATGGCTAGGCTAATTAATTAAATTAATATGCCACAATTATGCAGGAGTGAACTCTATTTCTGTGGATGCCGATAAGGGAGTGCTAACAATAACAGGCACGGTTGATGCGGTGAAGATGGTACAGAAGTTGAGAAAGGCTAAAATCTCAGCTGAGATCATAAGCTTTGGTACATATATGTAATGAACTAAATATGGAATACAAAATAATTACTTATTAAGCTTAGTTTTAAAAAAAAAATGTTCGTTCGGGACGAATTCTTTAAAAGAGATTGCATGTTCAAACTTCGGTGTGGGGCAAAATGGTTTCTTGATTGAATTAACAATGCATGCAGACACAATGAAGTGCGGGCTTAGTGCAGTTGCATGTGTCCTTTGTCTCTCTTTTAAGAGAACACAAGTTCAATTCTCGTTAATAGCATCTAAAATATGTTAGGGTGACCAAGGTAAAATAAGCAGAATTTTGAACCATTGTCGTCTCCATTTTCTTGCAATACTTTCTCCTGATCTTCAGATTAATTTAAAAGTTGCTGACTGTTATCTTATATATAATTGATAAACAAATGTAATTGTGTGGAGATTAAGATATAATCGATCTGCACCTTCTAGTTAGAAGGAACAAATATTTGATGATATCATTTATATATGTACAAACCTTCTTGTATTTTCTTCCATTATAAAATTAGAGAAGGAATATTAATAAAATACCTTTATTTATGCCATTTTTTTTTTGTAAAAATTTAATAAAACTTAAATATCAAAATAAATCAATAAATGTTTTCGTGGAAATAGATGAAAATAACATTCAATGCAAGCCTATCATACTGAAAACGGTAGCAAAGGTACAAGGTCAGTTAATGGCCTATTATCAAGTAATTGTATATTCTGTGTTGATGTGGTTGGAAGTTGTGAAGCAGTTACAGAAGGCCGAAAAAACAGCCGAGGTCATGAGCATAGATCCTCATGAGAATCCTCCCAATTAAGAAGCCCGCAGAGAAGAAGGATGAAAAATGGTGACAACAAGAACATATATAACGACAAACAGAACGTGCAGAGCGGAAGGTAGTACATTGCAGGGGTGGCTAAGTAAACCCCATGGTTTTCAAAATTTATTATTATATACATAGAATTTTATTTTATTTTATTTTATTTTATTTTATATGTATTAGCCTCCTCTATGATAATACAAAAAAATTGAAGGGCTTATATATATAGAAGAATAACATGTTTTTTGGATTTCCAACTTACCAAAACTATGTTAAAAAAATAAATAAAACCATCTTTGACTTGATTTTTTATATTATTATTAAAGCATGTAGGCATTTAATTCAACTAAACAAAGTTTTTATAAACAGACATCACTATATTACATAATTAAGAAACTTGAGGAAGGGTGTACCCAAATTAACAGCAGAGAGATTTGCACTAGAACCAAAAACACCTCATAAAACATGCACATAATCCAAACGAAATAAAAAACAACAAGACCACATAACCCCTCAACTCAAGAAAACATGCACATAATCTTTGATTGGAAATTTATTGAAATATAGAAAGGTAAAACGTATAACAAGAAAAGAATGAATCCATATCCTCTGAGGTAACATAATATTTTTGTTTGGACCATGGCCGTCCGATCGGAATTCAAGCCAAGCCGGCAAGTGGAATGCACGGGGCCGCTTTAATAGTTGTGTAGATTCTGATTGGACGATCCAGATCCAAAGAGAAATATTTTGTTACCTTAAGTTGATATGAATTCTTTTGTGGAAAAGGAACTTAATTTTTAATAATTACTAGATTAATTTATCAAATATTTCAAAGTTTGAGTTAATTAACCAGCGTATTACTTCTCATTAATGGATCTGTGATGAATGTTAATGTATTTTACTTTCATATTAAATCACTAATATAATATTTATTGTATTGGCAGATGTCTGTTAAATTTTTAATTTTCTGCATAAAAAATTAAATTATGTCAAACACTATTAGTGCATGGAATTGTAGAAGAGGTTATTTATTTTTTTATAAGTTATGTGTACACAGGTAAAATTATGTTTAAGAAAAAGATTACATGCATGTTTATATCGAGAAAGAAATAGCAAATAAGATTAGTTTAAATGAGATTATTGTAGAATTTTCTCTTTTAGAAAATCATATTAAAATTTAAATTAAAAAAAATGTGAATATGAATTTATTATGTTTTTTTCTATTTCGATAAACATATTATTTATTGGTTTTACTTATTTATTATAAATTCTATATAATCAAATAGTGAAGAATTATATTATTTTGTGTTATATAGATATTGATTTTTATTAAAAAAATATTTTTAATATATGATGTTTAGTCGGTCAGCCCCCTCTATACTCAAAGTTGAATTCCGCCCCTGCGTGGAGAGGAGACCATGCATGCTAGGAAGTATATATAGCAATGCTCTTTGTTCGTGCTACTGGCATGTGTGTGTGTGCGCGTGCGCGCCACCATGTGCTGGCTGCCCACAGGCCATCTTCTACGTACGATCAACCCCCCTACAACAATTGCACTATTTTGATGATTAAATTTAAATATTTCTTTTTAGTTTTCATTCTATTTTTTTTTCTTTTTCATTTTTTACATTTCAGAATTTTGTCATGTCAAATATAATTCGAGTACAGAAACCTTACCACGTCAGCATTTTTTACGTGGAATGATAATTAGGAAAAATACGTATATATAAAAAAAATTACAAAAATATGGTTGGGTTTAAAATAGTTATATAATTATGTTTTATTCTGAAAATTTTATCTCACCCTATTCTATTTCGTGGCTTTACTCCTAATAGTAGTGATTTTATATAAGCATCTAGAAAAACTAAATTAAAAAGACAAACAAATTCATAAGATCTATATATATATATAATATACAAGCACAACCAAGTAATGCAAAACTAGAAATAATAAAACCAGTCTTTCTTCTATGGTAATGCATGTGATTTTGTCGTACGTAATAATGAAGAAATAGATGTTCATAAGAGACATCTAAAAATAAATAAATGTTCAGAATTAACATAAATTTAACAAAAAAAAAAAAAAAATCTAAACAAGCGATATAGATTTGTCATCGCGACTAGACCGTCAACATCATGCATATATAACTATAAATTGAATATTTATAACATTATTTCTTGTTGAGGAGGGTTCCAATGCCTCATGTCTTTCATACCTCATCATATCTCATATTGTATATCTTTTTTTTTTAAATATAAATTGTCAATCTAAACCATTTAACATGATATCCATACTAAAATATGGTTGAGGATGAAATTTTATAATTTTTATAATTTTTTTACTATTGTTTAAGATGGGCAGAAAATCACTGTTTTTGAATGGTCGACAAATGGTGATTTTGTACAGATCTATAAAAATAGTAAAAAAGATTTTAAAATTATAAAATTTCATCCTAATCATATTTTTGTATGAACATTATGTTGGGCGGTTTGGATCATCATTTTGGACTTTGAAAACAAATATATAAAATTTGAAATACGATGAGGCATGAAGAATATGAGGTATTGGAACCCTTCTCTTTCTTGTTTTATAAAACTAGATATAATTTTAGGCATTGAAATCAGTTATAGAAGTTGTACAAGAAAAAATATATATGATTATCAATGTAGATTCCTACCCTAACGACAATTGGGAAATATCATTAATCCATCTAATAACATTAAATTTAGGTTGTAGGTATTATATTTAAGAGAAATGTTCCTGTACCCCAAGTCATCAAACCCGAGCCCGTTCCCGAACTGGTTTAACTGGGTTTAACCGTCCGCTAATAACGGTAATTTATTAATTTTTCATTAATTAACGAATTATTGTTTTAACGCATTGCAGTTTTACATTGATTGCTTTAAATGTTAGCTTTGCATGCTTTTGTCTTGCGCTTTAATTTTGTGGATAGTTTGTTAGAAACAGTTGTAATCACCAATCCCCGAATTAGTCCCCCAGATTGTTAACGGTCCTCTATTCATTAATTAACTACTTACTTGAACGTACTTTAAAGTACTTTAAAGTACAATTTAAACCCAGTTAGCTCGGGGACGCGATAGGGGATTGGTTCTAATTTTAATTATGCAAATTAACAGCTTTTTATATTTAATAACTAAAAATACAGTCTCCATTTTGAATAAGTAATCCATTAAATTAAGATTTTTCAATGTTTGTAAACACAGGTTTATATGCTTTAAAATATATTTGAAGAATAAGTTTTAAAATGTATTTGTAAACACAAGTTTATATATTTGTAACACAGATTTTTTAATTTTTGTAAACACTGGTTTATATGCTTTAAAATGTGTTTGTAAACACAGGTTTATATGCTTTAAAATATATTTGAAGAATAAGTTTTAAAATGTGTTTGTAAACACAGGTTTATATATTTGTAACACAAATTTTTTAATTTTTGTAAACACTGGTTTATATGCTTTAAAATGTGTTTGTAAACACAGGTTTATATGCTTTACATACAAGTTTATATGCTTTAAAATGTCGTTTTCTTGCCAGTATATATTGGTTTACTTGCACAGGTTTATATGCTTTACGCACAGGTTTATATGCTTTACATACAGGTTTATATGCTTTAAAATGTTGTTTTCTTGCCAGTATATATTGGTTTACTTGCACAGGTTTAAATGCTTTAAAATGTTGTTTTCTTGCCAGTATATATTGGTTTACTTGCACAGGTTTATATGCTTTACACACAGGTTTATATGCTTTAAAATGTTGTTTTCTTGCCAATATATATTGGTTTACTTGCACAGGTTTATATGCTTTACACACAGGTTTATATGCTTTATACACAAGTTTATATTGTTTTGTAAACAATTGTTGTTTCGAATTAGTAGTTTCATTGTTATTTAATAGAGTTTTACATGCTTAGAAATTGGCATTGTTGGGACAAGTTCTAATTTTATGATTGTTTCGAAGTAGTAATTTCATTGTTATTTAACAGAGGTTTGCATGTTTAGAAATTGTAATTGTTGGGGTTTTGACTAATATAAAATAATTGATGAGGCTGCTAACAATTGTTGTTTCGAACCAGTAGTTTCATTGTTATTTAATAGAGCTTTGCTTGCTTAGAACTAGTAATTTTGACTAACATAAAATTCAGAGCTGTAAACATTTTGGTGGGGGACACGCTCGGGTATTGGTACAAATTTAGAGCTTTAAATTTTATGCTCAGGGACGAACTCGGGGATTCATTTTTATTTTAAAAAATGAAAAATTAACTCATTTACAATGAAAGTTAAACACTTGAATGCAGTTGTTTAAACGCTTTCCTTTATATGTTTAAATTATCCGATTGTTTCGCTGCATTTGGTGGTGCCTTTGTTAATTTTTTTAACAGAGCGTTTTTTTCTTCATGCAACAAAATTATGTATAATAAAGAAAGATTGATACTGTTATTGCGCTGTATAAAGTAAAACCTGATCTTTTTGTCGCCGATATTCTAGAAAGTTGGGGGACGCGTGCGGGTACTTTGTTTGGGGTACAATTATCAGCTTCCTATATTTAATTATTTTATTGAATATATAATTAAACAAATTAAGATTTTGAACCGCACTTCATATCGAACAAACAACATAGTCCATAAAAACGGAAGCGAATGATAGAGTGAGAATAAAAGAATTAAGACTAAAATTTCCTAGACGCGACAAATTTGAAATTTTATTTAGAGGGATTCAATTACACCATCTTATGGTGATAAATCTTGACATCATATGCTTGTAAATTATTTTTGCGATTTTAAAATTAACAGTCGATCTAAATCTTTCAATATGTTCTCCTTACTATACCAAATTTTATATTTTTTTGGAAATTGCTTACTATTTTTTTAGAATTTTTGAAAATCGTTGTTTTTCAATGATTCAGAATTGTTTGAAAACAACATTTTAATAAATAATTAAAAAGTTCAAAAAAATATAAAATTTGGTATTGAAAAACAATTTAATATATGAAGACCATGTTGAATGGTTAGATAAATCACATGTGATGTCAAGATGTGTCATCATAAAATAATGTAATTGAATTTCTCCTCAAAATCTATTACATTTTATAATTTTATATACATCATGCAATACTTTTAAAATATATAAAAGAAAATATTGCTATAAAAATTTTGCCTATGAGCTTCAAACCAAAAGAAAAAAGAAGATTGTAAGTAGAAAATAATTAAGACGGGTATTAATTGACATGTTTTTTTTTTTTTTTGCAAATAAAGCCCGTAGGCATTTAATTGACATGTTTTGCGGTCTTCATTTGAAGTCAAGGTGTATAGTTTAAAAGACATGAAACATTAATTGCTTTAGATCATATAAGAGATCAATAAACACGCAGCAACTGCCGAAAATCATTCTGTTTTCTTTCTTCTTCTTTTTCACATTAGAGTTTGCATTATAATTCTATTGCAAATGTTGTGTTTCCATTCGTGATCCTAGTGTCTAATTTTTTTTGTACAACTTGTTATAAATATAAAATAATAGTATTTATTTTATTTTTTTGTACAAGTTGTCAACAAACATTTACGCTACATATATATATGTTGTACGAAAATGAATTCCAGCAGATTTATTTGCGTAATATATTTGTATATTTTTATTTTGCGTAAAATAATTCACGAGTACATATAAGTAATATATATTTGGAATATATATCTGTAAATTGTGGTCATTGTATACCACTTAAAATGAAATTTCCATTGAATGAAATTAAAACATCCATAAACATTCACTATATGTTGTAAAATAATTTTAGTATATTAATATGTGTAATATATATTATACCTTATAATTTTGTGCAAAATAATTTGCGAGCATGCTGCATGTACAAGATAATATTTATAGTATATATGTATATTTTGGCCATTGTAGCACTTGAAATGATGTTTATACTGAATAAAAACATCAATAAATATTCACGCGCGATATATATGTTGCAAATGAATTTCAACAGATTTATTTGCGTAATATAAATATTTCAGTATTTAAACACGCCTATGGTAAAAACAATAAATATTATAATTAATTAATACTTTAGTATAATATAACAGTTTAAATAATTCAATATTTAAAACCCATGTTTTTATTCAGTAAATTTTCTTTAATTTTTCACTAAATATTTATCATCATAATATTATTCCAATTTTATATTTGAATTTTGGATTATTCACAATTGATACTGATTCATTATACACTGTTATTGTGTTTTTTAAGGCTTATACAGTGTTACTGTTATATTTTCAAATAAGAAATTAACAACTATATCTTAGTATGGGTTTATTTGAGTTATTTTTCTGAATAAAAAAAAATAGAGTTATTTATATTTTATTTTTTGTTTAGATTTGGGTTACTTGGATTTATTTTATTTTCCTTTAATAATTTGTTGTTTGGCTTTTATTTTTAAAACTGATATCATTCAAGATGAATTATCTATATTTAGTTTATAAGATCTTATTAATTGCTTACTAGTTGTGAATACGAGCACTGTTATATTGAATTCACTTTCTTTTTCCTCCTGCCTTCCATGAACGAATGCGTATCCTCTGCATTAACTCGAAAAGGAATCTTTTGAGTTAATGAATCTCAACCGTCTGATTTTAATCGGAGCCAATCTGATCCTGTTTATGATATATGATGCCCTTCTAATGTTAGTGTGGATCTAGTTTGCGCAAATCTTAAAGCAGATCGAATAGTCTGAATTCATTAATTCAAAAGATTCCCTTTTTGAGTTAATGCAGAGGATACGAATTCTCCAGGAACTTCAATCAGTAATCAATAAACCACCTCTCAAAATAAATAGATCCATGTTGCATTTCATTCATATTTATGATAAGCAGGGGTACCACCGTAGTAGTAACTCAACTCAAGGGAAGTTTCATTTATTGCGTTTTCCCTTACATATATGTAGTGGTGTTTATCGGTTCGGTTCAGCTGGAACTGAATTAAATTAGCCAAATTAAAGTTATAATTCAGTTTTAAAAATAGAACTGAACTGAATCAATTTAATATTACAACCGAATCGAACCGAACTAAAGTTTTATTTCGGTTTGTTCAGTTCAAACCAAAATATATTAATTATTTATTGAAAGTAATTGATTTATAATAAACCAAAGTATATTAAGAAATAAACCAAATTATTAAGAAATAAACCGAGATATTAAGAAATAGACTAAAGTATCTCCATTCTATTATTAAGCACGTTAAGTGTCCGATCCGCCAACGACTACGATTGAGAGATGAAACTTCGGATTTGATCTCAACTCTTCAATTACATAATTTGTCTTCTTTTGATTAAATGCATCTCTTTTATGTATAGAAGTCTAAATTTAGTTAAAAATATACCTACTACATGTGCTGTCACACGATACGTTACAATTTAAAATGAACAAATTCTGAAATTTAGCTATATATTTATTTGTTTCCTTATTCCTTTATTTCCATATTTTTCCTCTTCAATTGAGAAGACTGCACCTTCCATTTTCTTATTTATTGTTTTCTTCTTCGTTTCTATACGAATCACAATGGAAATCATTTTTTTTAATTTCCTTATTTTCTTTCTTTGTTTCTATACATATTGGTGTGGACAATTTAGAATATATTTCCAATATATAATATATCAATGTGTGTATGTGTGTGTGTATTCTAAATTGGAAACAAAAAAGAATATAAATTGAAACGTGTGTGTGAACATATATATTTTTCTCATAATGTGTGTGTGTGTGTGTATCCTATACATACAAACGATAACACTTTTTATTTATGTTTTTTGATATCATATTATATGTTGATATTGAATTGTTGTATGATATTTGATATTAGATTCGAATCAAGATATTATTTGATATCATTGGTACTTAAAAATAAAGAATCATCACATCATCAAATTGTTATCAGAGATCACGATTAAAGTTAATTAAAAATACATAATCATATAAATTATTAGTTTTAATTTTTAGATAATTATTATTTTCATTGATATATTTGTTTCTTATAATATGTACCCGTTGCAATGCACGAGTATGATACTAGTTTAAAGTAATTGATTATAAGAAATAAACTTGGGCAGACTGGACCAAATTTAATTATAATATATAAAAGTTCGGTCGTTTTAGTTAATTTGATTTTGAAAAATTTCCAGTTAACCGAAGTTATAAATCAGTTTTAAAAAGCAAACTGAACCAAACTATTAAACTGAAAAAATCGAACCGTTTAGTCTAAACTAATTCAATTCGGTTTAAAATCGACTAAACCGTATCCAATGAACACTCATACATATGTGTTTATTAGGTTACCGATGTCCATTAACATGATTATTGGAGATAAATCGTCATACATATAATTAAGCATATATCTATAATTATCTGGGATGGGCTACGGTGAGCCATGGAGTAAAATGAGTTGGTGCTCCATGGCACTATATTTTTATTTTGAAAATCCAAATGACCGATCTGAATCGCTCAACATGATCTCCATATTAAAATGTGCTTAGAGACCAAATATTATATTTTTTGGAATTTTTTTACTATTTATTAAGCAATTTTGAAAATTGCTAATCCAATGGTCTAGAAATTTTTACTGTTTTTTACTGTTCAAAACAAAATTGCAATTTTCAAAATTGCTTAATAAATAGTAAAAAAATTCCAAAAAATGTAAAATTTGGTCTCCTAGCACATTTCAATATGGAGATCACATCTAACTGTTCAGATTGGTCGTTTGGACTTTCAAAATGAAAATACGGTGTGGAGTACAAACGTATTTTACTCCATGGCTCACCGTAGCTCACTGTAGCTCATCTCTAATTATCTCGTGATCCGTGTTTAACTAATAAAGGTATCCATCTTAAATAATGGGATCATTTATTAATTATTTCTTAATTTGCTTATCATTTTTTTAATAAAACGAATTTCAGTTTAATAGTCCAATAATCCTAAAGTCAAGTGCATTTTATTTATTTTGGGCCAAGCTCAAAGCCCAGCTATTTTTTTATTTTCTTAAATCCAAAAGACGGAAGGCCCAATGGAGCACGCCCAGTTTATAATTAAATTTTCGTCCAGCCCATATTTATTTTTCTTTCAACTTTTATTTCTTGTTTTTCTAGTTAAAGGCTCGATGGCCATTTTACTTCCTAATTTATTAATTAACCCGAAGGCCCAGTTATTTTCTCTCCTGTATATTTTCTATTATTCACTTTAGTCCTCTGACATTATTAATTTACTAATTCAGGGGGATTTACAATTTATGGTCTCGACTCGAGACTCTACGGTCTTTCTTTGGTTCGTTGACTACTTGACTCATGTCGCGCCAAAATAACATCTCTTTATCCAACCAAAAGCTCGGTCCACCGAACTATTACCTATTGGGTCCCACATTCAGTGACAATTTTTGGGTCCACCCTCCTGGTTTACCCGTCCAAGTTTACTCTTATTTTATTCAGTGGATAATGCCACATTATTGAGCTTCTAGTTCACCACTAGAGTAGAAAGCGTAGAAAGCGAAGGGAAGTGTAGAGAAAGAGCGCGAGGGGGTTTGAATTGGATCGGGTCTGATGATGGAGTCGAATTTAGGTCCGACGGGTGTTCCGAAAGGATCGATGAAATCGGGTTTGGTTCCGCTGCCAACTAACCCGATGGTGACGCCACTGTTAACGGATCTTTACCAGTTCACCATGGCATATGCTTACTGGAAGGCTGGGAAGCATCTCGACCAATCCGTGTTAGTTTACTTTTGATTATCATTTTGTCCTTGTCAATTTATTCGAATCTGTAATCAGTCCTGATGCCTTGTTTTCAGTTTGGTACTTCTAAATTCCAATTTTAGATGTGTAGAAATTTGTAGTATACATTTAATCGAGGCATGCATGAAGTTTTTCTTTGTACTTAAAAAGTACTTGTTCATAGGAATGCCAACTTAACTGAATCATTGTACTTTACTGTTATGGATCCTGGATTCAATTCTCTGGTGCCTCTGTGCAAATTTGGTGTTTTACAGGGTTAGATGTGCAAATATATATTTTCGGCACTCCTATTCATGTAAAAGATAAACAATGCAAAGAAATTGAAGCATATGATAGTGCTTATTATTGAAAATTCTTAATTAACAACTTCGCACTTCGTCAAGTTATCTGGTTAATCAACTGTCGTTTTTTTCTTTGGCAATCTAAGAATACCATTAATTGTGTGTGCATACATGCAAATCATAACTAAAAGGGCTCGACTATCAATGTTCATATGATAACAAATTAAGAGATTCTTGGTTGCAGCATACTTTTATATATGGTTTAAAATTTATCTGTCTGATATTTGTTTTATGCTGCAGTTTTGATCTATACTTCCGAAAGAACCCGTTTGGCGGAGAGTATACTGTTTTTGGTGGCCTTGAAGAATGCATACGCTTGATAGCTAATTTTAAATTAACTGAGGATGAGATTGCATTTTTGCGCTCTTCTATGCCTACATGCGAGGTTCAATTATCAATTGAAATTTCACATAGCATATATAAATCATGTCTGATCTTTTTTTCTGTTTATATTTTTACCATTTTAGGATGGATTTTTTGAGTATTTAAAAGAAATAGACTGCTCAGATGTGGCGTTATATGCTATTCCAGAAGGATCTATTGTATTCCCAAAGGTGCCTTTGATGCGCATTGAGGGTCCAGTTGCCGTAAGTTTACTTGCCCTTGTTCTTATTTCTCTTTCTTACTGTTAATGCATATTCACTTATTTATTAGGTTTTTTATTTGTACTTTCAGGTTATACAACTACTTGAAACTCCCTTCTTGAGTCTAGTAAATTACGCATCCTTAGTAACTACAAATGCAGCTAGACACCGTCTTGTTGCCGGAAAGTCCAAAACTTTACTTGAATTTGGCCTTAGAAGAGCCCAGGTACTTGTTACCATATATGACCTTTACGTATTGTAAATTTTATCAGTAGTTACTGTGGGTCATATCAACTGCAAAGAAATTATTTCAGAAAAAACCTTGAGCTTAGGGGATAGAGAAACTATAGAACTCTAAAATGTTCTCAGAGAACTGCTCTTATTTCTGTGAAGAGTGAGTCTATGGTACTATGCATAGCGCATAATGGTATGTACTATGGATCAATATCTCCATTTTTGAAGTCCAAACAATCGATCTGAACCATTCAACATGATCTCCGTATAAAAATGTACTTGTAGATAAAATTATACATTTTTTTTAGAATTTTTAGATAGGTAGAAAATCACTTGATCTAAAAATTCTAGACCATTCAAAAGTAGTGATTTTCTACCTATCAAGAAAAATAGTAAAAAAATCCTAAAAAATGTAAAATTTAGTCTGCAAGTATATTTTCATACGGAGATCACATTGAATGGTTCATATCGACTATTTGGACTTTGGAAACAAAAATATTGATATGTAGTATGGAGCAATCTGCACTATGCATAGTACCATAGCCTCACTCTTTATACTTACTAATAAAATGCTACTATTTGTTTACCCAACTTTGAAATTAGGGACCTGATGGAGGAATAAGTGCCTCAAGATATTGCTTCATGGGAGGATTTGATGCTACAAGGTATGCACTTATTTATCTGTTTTACATGTTTGTTTTTAACTTTGCGAAAAGCATAACAGAAGTAGTCACATATTTATTTTGTATCCAATGTGAAAATTTGAACAGCAATGTTGCGGCAGGAAGGATGTTTGGCATACCATTACGTGGGACCCACTCCCATGCCTTCGTGAGCTCGTTCATGGTCAGTTTGATTGCTTAATTTAAACATAGTGAACTTTTTCACAGCTGAGTCCTGGCAAATTTCCATGAAAATGAATGAAGAATAGTAAGGCTGTTTGTGGCCAGAATCTTTAAAAGAATTGAGGAATAGAGGAGATACGGATGGTACATGCAGTATTTTAGAAATGTATACATCACAGTTCCATTTATTTTGAGTCTGTGCTGATTATTTTTATCCTCGTATAGAAGCTACTGCTCTAATTTATCTTAAAAGTAGGTTTTTATGTGATTTTGCTATTTCTCAGGGTCTTGATGAAATAGTTGACAGAACCCTTCTGTCTCATGATGGATCAAACCAATGTGAAGATTTTGTATCGCTAGTGGAGCACTGGCTCGATAAAATTCAGGTTTGAATTTAATGATTGGCGGAAGTACAATATGCAGCCTTTTTATGTATTTTTCTTTTAATGTTAGTTTAGGTGGCTTGCATGAATTTCTCATTTTTTACTTTAGAAATTGTATCCTCAATTATTTCAATGGTATTAGTACATAATTTGATCTGGGTTCATCAGTTCAGTAATTATAAAGCACTAATGCATTTCAGGGGTTAAAATCGTCAATTGGTTTATATGGAGAAACAAACAAGAGTGAGTTGGCAGCGTTCACGTCATATGCATTGGCTTTTCCACATAATTTTCTTGCACTCGTTGATACATATGATGTAAGTTTTTTTTTACTTAATTATACAAAACACTTGGCTTGGATTTTTTTTTTGTTACTGCCTTAGTCATACTAAGCAGTAAATTGTTACATGTGTAGGCTTGCGCTCATTGAATTTTTTTTTTCTGAATTATTAGGTTATGAGAAGTGGTGTGCCAAACTTTTGTGCTGTTGCCTTAGCTCTAAGTGATTTGGGGTAACTTTTATGCCTCTTAACATTCAATATTTTGAAACATGTCATGTAAGAAATGATTTTGTATTACGAACTTTTCACATAGATTAGTCTTCAGTGATGCATAAATATAATTAATAAACTAACAGCTGTGACAATAATGGAAACTTCATGCACAAACATCAAAATCGGTAAAATATGAATTGTACCACAGTAAAACTAGAATTATCTTGTATATCCCTACAAAAGATGTGATGCATTTTCCAATATCGTTTCCTTCCAACTTTTAAATAATCAAAATCTCCAACAATACGAGAGATGTCCCATGTGTTGTATGATATAGGCTATTTTATTATTCAAAATTTTGAAAATTTAGAAATTGCGGATTTTTAAATTGTAGGTATAAAGCAAGTGGAATTAGACTAGATTCTGGTGATTTGGCCTATTTATCTTTACAGTCTAGAAAGTTCTTTGCTGTAGTAGAGAGAGAATTTGGGGTGGTTGGGTTTGAAAAAATGATAATTACGGCCAGTAATGACTTGAATGAAGAAACTATCGATGCCCTTAACAAGCAGGTATGCCTTTTTTTACTGAATATTTGTAAATAGACCCTGTATTTCTTGTGGTTGCAAATCATGTTTATAACTTAGTAAGCACATACTGAGTGTTAAAAAAATAAAAAATATTGACCCCCACTTTGTCTTTAATTTGACAATTGTAACATATTTTTCCTCTGAAACTGAGTTTTATTTCTCAGTGTGTGCAAATATTGCATAGATAATGTTTCCTGTAGAGAGATGATAGAACAGGCAGTGAGAAAATAGTAGATGTTCTGACAAGAAAAGTCCAATAGGATATGTTTTCCATCATGCCCCTAGATATACTTATTTTGCATAAGTGTTATCTTGACAAAAAGTGTTCGTACTGTACTCCTGAAATATGAAACTCAATCAATAGTTATATGCTTCTTTTTATATATTTGTAGGGGCATGAGGTCGATGCATTTGGAATTGGTACAAACCTTGTAACATGCTACGCACAACCAGCGTTAGGTTGTGTTTTCAAATTAGTTGAGATCAATGGCCAGCCTCGAATCAAATTGTCAGAGGATGTTACTAAGGTAGTTTATCAGTACCAGTCTCAAAATTTCTTGTATAGTTTCTGATTGATACAATACGAAATATCACTACTCTTCTAAATATTGCTTGTATGGTTTCTGATTGATACAGTACTAAAACTTGAAATGCAAAATATGTAAGACAAAATTTGGTTGGATTGGCCTTCTATAGTACTAGAGGGGTGGGGTGGCTGGATAAATAAGTGTTCTGTAATTTTATTTTATGAGGAGGGCTAATAGTATAAATTTTTGTAAAAATGGAAAATTCTAAAGGACAAAACTGAAAATTTTTAATTATAGGGGGGTGATTAGCCCCTGTATAGTACCACCTGAATTGAATCTGGTAAACAGATACTTGATACAGTGGTTTATTCTTTTCCATATATTCTGACAGGTCTCGATACCATGTAAGAAAAGGTGTTATAGGTTATATGGGAAAGAAGGCTATGCTCTATTGGATATCATGAGTGGAGAAAATGAACCAGCTCCTAAGGTAAATTGTTTTTGCTATAAAGTCCTTGCTTATTATTATTATTTTTTTTTGGAAAATAAGCCCTAGGCTCCTTTGCTATACTGAAAGTTCAAAAATGAATATGCAGATTGTTTGTCTTTTTAATGTTCTCTCTACTTTGTGCTTGCTAATATAAGGATCTAGTTTAATGCAAAAGGTAATTATGGCCTTAATAAAGATTGACAATTTGTATCTTAAATAACAAATTGAGAATTGGTAAAATGTAATGTTTTCTTTTTGTCTATTTCTATTTATTTGGAGAATGGAAAAGGTAGGAGAGAGGATATTGTGTCGACACCCCTTCAATGAATCAAAGAGAGCATATGTCGTGCCTCAACATGTAGAAGAACTACTCAAGTGTTATTGGCCTGGAAATTCATGTATGTGTTTCTATACTTTCTTTTTCGATATTTAATTTTCTTCCTTTAATATTTTTCGTAACTATCATATCTTGTTACTTCTAGTTATCCAAATGTAAGCCCTATGTTTGTCTAAGATAGTATAACCTTTTTATACAAATTGAAGCAAATCTGAAAATTGTATAGCTTATAGTTGAGATTTGTTACATTTTTTCTTTATGTGCTATTGGTTTCATTTTATTTTCAATTAGCAAAAGAGAGGGAAGATCTGCCATCGATTAAGGATATAAGAAGGCGGTGCTTGGAGCAGCTCGACCAAATGAGGCCTGACCACATGAGGATACTAAACCCTACGCCTTACAAGGTCTTTCTTTTTCTCTTGTGCACAAATTTCAATCAATTTATACAATAAGAAAGTGTAATTTGAACTTTACATATCTTCATTTTGAAAGGTTAAACAGTTGATTTAAACTGTTCAAAATGCTCGCCATGTGAAAATGTACTTGCAGATTAAATTTTACATTTTATAGAATCTTTTTACCATTTTATTGGATAGTTAAAAAATCACTACTTTTGAATGGTCTAGAATCGGTAGATAAAGTAATTCTTTGCCTATACAGAAAAAAAAAAGTAAAAAAATTATAAAAAAAATGTAAAATTTGATCTATAAGTACATTTTCATATGAAAATCATGTTGAAGATAGATGGTTTAAACTTTGAAAATATAGACATTTAAGTTTTTTTTTTTTTGGTGTTGTGGATGTACAAAGAGTAGATCTGTTTTTTTACTCAAAAATATTACAAAAATTAATTCTGGGCTAACATTAGTTGATTAATTTCTTGATACAGGTTAGTGTAAGTGCAAAACTATACGACTTCATCCATTTCTTGTGGCTCAGTGAGGCACCAGTGGGTGAATTGCAATGAGATGAAATATGCACTGGATTTCAGAGATGGAGAACAATAAAGGCAATGCTTTCAATAATTGCATGGATAAGTTCTGTGGATAATTCGGAGCAAAAAAGCATGAAACTTTGTATTATATTTTTGGCGCATTATTGTAAACTAGTATATTGTCCGTTGCAAGGGAGATATATTATAAAAGAAAAATTATATTTTTATAAAAAATATCAATGAAATAAATTTATTCTCAGAGACCAATGTAGAATTAAATCACTCAAACACTTGACTAATAAGAAACAAATTACATGTTTATCTTCCATTGAATTCATCTTCTCATCCTGATAGTATTAATAGAGAAACAAACAACACATTATTTTCAACTTCTTTAACCAGAATGTAAAGTCAAATCAACTAATCAAAAAATAACTTTTCTTACCAGCCCCAGACCGGCTGCTTAATGTTGTTTATTTTAAGTTCACAATTTTTAGGTGAGCATCAGTCCCCCAAACTTCATTTATACTTTATTAAATAGTTATAATTTTTGTAACAATACATACTATTAGCCAATTTTTTGTACAGAAATAATTCTGAATTACTGATTATTTTGTCCGACAGAATGGACACATTCTAAATCCATCCCTATTCTTTGGAAAAAATTATAAGTAATTGACTTGGAATGGAAAAAATTAGTGAGGATAAGATTTTCTTGTAACGCATGGGTACGGTTTCTAAGATTTTCAAAGGTCCGTGGGTTATTTTTGTATAATAATAAACTTGGCTAAATTTCCTACAACAATATATATAGATATAAAGAAATTAAAGAGACATAAGGAAATAATGAAAAAAATGATTTTCATTATAATTCCTATAGAAAAGAAAAAAAAGTAAGAAAACAAAAAAGAAAAGAAAATAGAAAGTGAGGGAGAAATAATGAAACAAACAAATAAAGAAATAAAAAAATATATCACTAAATTTCACATTCTACTCAATTTTAATTGTAACGTATCTTATGACAGCATATGTGGTGAGTATATTTTTAACTAAATTTAGACTTCTATACATAAAATATATGCATTTAATCAAAATAAAACATATTATGTGATAAGAGATTAATATTCAATTTGAAAATTCGTCTTTCAATATCAATCATTGACAAATTAGGACAATTACGTGCATAATATAAAAATAAAGATAAATAACTGAGCATCTTACAATGATCCTCTTTGTTCTTTGTATCATTTTCTTAAAATAATTTGGTCAGGACCGAATGAGTAATTTCAATGGTATGAAATGAATTATTGTCAAATCCGATCATAAAATCCAAAATCTCCTCCAAATCGCCTCTAAAATGACCAAAATAATTCTAAAACATAAAATTTCCTTTCTTCTTTTTTTTCGAGGAGGAAAGAATTAAACAATTTGTGGCCCAAGGAAACGTGAAAGAATTACAGCCCAACCAAAGTAAAAGTTGGTCAAGTTGCTCTACAAAGTAACCCAAGTTTTGAGGTTAGATCCGAACTGTCCGATTCGAAGTAGAATGTCCGGGGATCCATTAATAATTGTGCCAGTAAGATCGGACAGTCTGGATCCAAAGTCACAATTTGAGTTACCTTAGGGACCTAATTCAGTACAAATAAGGATATCAATCCTTTTATTTTACTTCCGAGAAGTAAAGTAATCTCTTCTTCTCCCGCGCTAGCCATCAAACCAAAGAAACCCCTCCAACGAGCTTGTAACTCAGTTGCAGGATTCAACAGAAAAGAAGCAAACTTTGATAAAGAGAATAACTAATTTGGGATAAAAGCGAGGTGCTGACAAGCAACCAACACATCGAATGCTCAAAGCAATATTTCGCCTATATATATATAAAGAAGTTAAATTACGAATTTAAAAGAATGGTTAATGAAGGAAGTATAAATTACAGAGGGGTAAAAATATAGTATATAGTTCAAAAAAAATTATACAATGTTTGATTAATAATAAAAATTATGGTATTAACATCATCTCTTTTGTACAATCGTCTTTCTGATAACAAAGTATTTTATCATTACAAACAACAATTTAACAAAATAATATAAAAAACCTGGTGACAAAAACAAATGTTCTTTATGTGAGAGGTTGTGAGTTTGAAACCCGGATGGGAGAAATCATTTGTTGTATTAACAAGGGTATTAAATAGTTTGGTGGCTTGACTTACAATCTTTACTCAAAAAATAAATAAATATATATATATATATAGAGAGAGAGAGAGAGAGTGTGACTAATATGATTTCGGTAGCACTTCGGCCGAAGTGCTACAGGTCTAAATTTTAAATTTTAAAATTCAAATAGCCGATTCAAACCGTTCATCTTGTTCTCCATATTAATATGTGCTTGGAGACCAAATTTTACATTTTTCTGAATTTTTTCTACTATTTATTAAGCCACTTTGAAAATCGCTGATCCAACAGTAGCTTCTGATTTTACTGTTTTGCTAAGCCATCGTTGGATCAGCGATTTTCAAAGTGGCTTAATAAATAGTAAACAAATTCAGAAAAATATAAAATTTGGTCTCCAAGCACATATTAATATGGAGAACAAGATGAACGGTTTGGATCGACTATTTGAATTTTAAAATTTGAAATTTGAACTAGTAGCACTTCGGCCGAAGTGCTACCGAAAACATATTAATCACACTCTATATATATATATAAACCTGCCAAACACGGGTTACAACCCATTGTAAATAAGATTTTATAGAAAATATGAAAATTCTAGTGTGCATTCAACATTTATAGTAGATACAATTCTTGTAGTGCATATATTTAAAAAATAGTAATGTAATTTTAAGTGAAAGTTTCAAACAAATGGAGATAATTTTAATTAATTATATTTATAATACACAACACATAATGTAAATAATGCGAGACATATTTTTCAAAAACTTATATTCATAATACAACTATAGATTGTAATTTATCAAAAACTATATACATAATACAGACGAGTTTCAAACTAATGCAGATAAATTTAATTCATTAATTACAATTAATACATAACGCCAGATGTACATTAATTTTTAAAATGTGAGAATAGCTTTTGTAAGAATTGTCTACGTACTTATTTTATGGCCAATATATATATGTGCTTTTAGAAATAAATGATCAATATATATATGTCAAATTGAATAAATTAATTAGTTATCCTTAAAATATTCTTTCTATATTTTCATTTAAAAGATATATTTTTTTTTCCGATAATGTGTGTGGTGCATCCAGCTTTCCTCAAATAAATATATCCGCTCAAGTTTTAATTGCCACTTAATTGTTGAATCACTTTGCAAAAGAATACAAGCAAAGATCGAATAAATTAAATCTGATTTGAGGCCAACACGATTCCACGATTCTACAGATTAGACTTTTTTACAAGTGATGTTAGGCTAATGATTATGTTGCATGTGTGAGGTGCGGGAGCTAAGAATGACTTTCACAGCGTACGTATGAGATCCCTTAATCCCCTTGTGAAGCAATTAAGACAAATTATATTTTTCATGCCATATATTTGGTGCTTAATTCAAAAAGTTATACATATTGAAATCTCATATGAATTTTTTTAATATTGAAATCTCATATGAATATTTTTAATATTGAAATCTCATATGAATGATGCAATTTTTTAAAGTTGGACCATAATGATGTTGATGTTAATTTTGATTCAGATATGGACATGCAATTGCTTTATTGCTTTATTAGAATAATTAATTCTCTCTCAAGAGATACAAGAGGAGAGAGCGAGTATTCGTGGCTTTCCTAGATATGAACATAAAAAGAGAGAAAAGATGATTACTTGCTTCTGTTAGAAAATCAAATTCCTCTCCCTTTTTATTTACAGGGTGTATATATGTCTTGTTTTTTTTTTTCTTTTTACACATAGACTTTTTTATTGGAGCTAGATGGTCCCGTCACCTATCTCGATCAAGGTGCCATTCTAAACTAAGGTTCCCCTTATATTTGAAACCAGGTCATTTGTCTCTCTTTGGCAGGAAATTTATGCCTCTAAAGCTATTGATAGGTAGATCCGGAGTGAGATTTTGAGGCAAAACTATATTCAATATTTAAATATCAAAATCTATTTCGGAGTGGAATTTTGAGGAAATTTATGCCTATGAAGTTATTGATAGATAAATCAAGAAATCTCATATGAATTTTTTAAATATTGAAATCTTATATGAATGATGTACTTTTTTTTAAAGTTGGATCAAAATGATATTGATGTTGATGTTAATTGTGATTCAGATATAGATACGAGACATGTAGTTGCTTTATTAGAATAATTAATTCTCTCTCAAGAGGTACAAGAGGAGAGATCGCACATTCATGGCTTTCATAGATGCGAACATAAAAAGATAAAATATGATTACTTGCTTCTGTTAGAAAATCAAATTCCCCTCCCTTTTTATTTACAGGGTGTATATATGTCTTGTTTTTTTTTTCTTTTTACACATGGACTTTTTAATGGAGCTAGATGGTCCCGTCACCTATCTCGATCAATGTGCCATTTTAAACTAAGGTTTCCCTTATATTCGAAATCAGGTTATCTGTCTCTCTTTGGCAGGAAATTTATGCCTCTAAAGTTATTGATAGGTAGATTCAGAGTCGGATTTTGATGCAAAACTATATTCAATATTTAAATATCAAAATCTATTTCGGAGTGGGGTTTTGAGGAAATTTATGCCTATGAAGTTATTGATAGATAAATCAGGAAATCTCATATGAATTTTTTAAATATTGAAATCTTATATGAATGATGTATTTTTTTTTAAAGTTGGACTAAAATGATATTGATGTTGATTGGGGTTCAGATGCAGATACTGCACATGCAATTGCTTTATTAGAATAATTAATTTTCTCTCAAGAGGTACAAGAGGAGAGACCGCACATTCATGGCTTTCATAGATGCGAACATGAAAAGATAAAAGATGATTACTTGCTTCTGTTAGAAAATCAAATTCCCCTCCCATTTTATTTACAGGGTGTATATATGTCTTTTTTTTTCTTTTTACACATGGATTTTTTATTGGAGCTAGATGGTCCCGTCACCTATCTTGATCAATGTGCCATTCTAAACTAAGGTTTCCCTTATATTCGAAACCAGGTTATCTACTTCTCTTAGGCAGGAAATTTATGCCTCTAAAGTTATTGATAGATACATCTGGAGTGGGGTTTTGAGGTAAAACTATATCCAATATTAATATATCAAAATCTATCTCGGACTTATCTGTCAGTGACTTTAGGGGCAGAAATTTTCTGCCCACAAAGAATCAGGAGATTTGGTTCCTTCTATTTGGAACTGGATCATCTACTCCTCTGTGGTCAGAGCTGATAAGTGTGTTCAGAGTGGGTTTTGAGACAAAACTATATTCAATATTTAAATGTCAAAATCCATCCCGGATCCACCTATTAGTGACTTTAGGAGCAGGAATTTCTTGCCCACAAGGAAGCAGAAGATTTGGTTCCCATTTATTCTGCCTAAAATTTATACAAACATATTTAAAACTTCATAAATTTAAATGACACCATAAATCTAGACTATCCATATGATTCCAGTTCATTTCATTATATGTTGGACCTGCTTTAAATGAGACTTTGTCCAAACCCTTTAAACAAAAACTCCACCCAAGACTATCTTTCACCTCTCATTTATTTCTTAAATCATTAATTGTGCACAGACTCTGCAAAAAAATTATTAAAAGAAACCCTTTGTAAATGAAAGGGGAGCAACGAGTAAGACGATATATTTTTATTATATTTGTAAAAATAATTCATTATGAAACTTAACTATGCATTATTAAAAAAGGAGGGATCACTCGACAAATAATTATATATTTTGAAAATTAGGATAATTGATTTAAAAAAATATTGAAATAAAATAGTAAATGAAAAACTAAATTCAAATATATATATTAAGTGCAGGGTTCTAATACCTCATCATACCTCATATTTTATATCTTTGTTTTCAAAGTCTAAATTATCGATCCGATCCATTCAACATGATATCTATACTAAATATGCATTGTTAAGGATGAAATTTTATAATTTTTGAAACTTTTTTACTATTTTTTAAGATGGGTAGAAAATTATTTTTTTAACGGTCCAAAAACAATAATTTTGTACCCATCTTAAAAAGTAGTAAAAAGTTTCCCAAATAAATAAATTTCATCCTCATATATATTTTAGTATGGATATCATTTTGAACAGTTCAAATTGACAATTTAGATTTTAAAAACGAAGATATAAAATATGAGGTATGAAAAGCACGAGACATTGGAATCCTCCTCTAATTTAATTTCATATAATTAAAGTATTGTTAGACGATGTATGAAAATTATTAATTTCAAAGCATTAAAATTTGAAATCATTTGATTCGAATGTATGATAAAATAATAAAATATACATAAAATTTCATCATATATAATAAACATAATTTCTAAACAACATAGATCAAGTTTATGCTGTCAAATTTTGAACTAATTAAGTTTTATTTTTGAAAATCGTCAAAAATAAAAATTGTCCAAATGATTCCCTCTTATTATAATACTAATAGATTATATTATATTTCTGAATTAACACTATAAGAACAATATTTACAAGAATAAAAGTGTTTTTTATCGACGGTTTTTATCGCGGATACTTCTATCAGTAATACAATGCTAAAAAATAACAATTTTTTTTTACCTTTATATAGATACTAATCATACTATAGTGTAATATAATGACAGCGGCATCCCTATATATATACACTTTTGTCTTCTTTAAACTCTCATTCACCCAATCATATTACCTTTTTCTTATATAAAGTATAAACCCTCTTTTCTTTTTAGAATCGGACAGTGGCAGTGTCTTATATAAACCCTCATATATATATATATATATATATATATATATATATATATATATATATATATATATATATATATATAGAGGAGGGATCGGATTACACCACTATTTTGGTGACATGGTGTGACAATGTCCATTTTTTAAATTTCAAAATCCAAATAGTCGATCCAAACCGTTCAATATGATGAATATATTAAGAGTAACTTGGAAATCAAATTTTATATTTTTCTGAATTTTTTTACTATTTATTAAGTATTTAACAAAATCGCTATATTCAGACCGTTGAATTTTTGAACGCCTCTAAATAAACCAAAAAAAAATTCAGAAAAATGTAAAATTTGATCTGTAAGCACATTTTAACATATCCATCAAGTTGAACGGTTTGGATCGACTGTTTGGACTTTGAAAATGGACGGTGTCATTCCATGTCACCAAAAAATGGTGTCATTTGATCCCTCCTCATATATATATATATATATATATAGGGTATGTCTAAATTGCTGCTGGCAGCAGTTCTGCCCAGTTGCTGCCGGGGCTATTTTTAGTCGTGTGATGTCTAAATAAAAAATCCAAACCGTTAGATGTTTAATCTATATTATAATTTACTTGGAGACCAAATTTTACATTTTTTGGAATTTTTTTACTATTTATTAAGCTGGTTTGAAAACCGCTGATTTCAGTAATTTTCTACAGCATTGAAATCAGCGGTTTTCAAACCAACTTAATAAATAGTAAAAAAATTCAAAAAAATGTAAAATTTGGTCTCCAAGTAGATTATAATATAGATTAAACATCTACCAGTTTGAATTTGTTGTTTGGATATCACACGGCTAAAAAATACCCCAACAGCACCTGAACAGAACTGCTACCAGCAGCAATTTAACCACAGCCTCTATATATATATATATATACACACACACACACACACCCAACCCTGCATGCTATTGTGAAACCAGAAAACAAACCAAAACACGAAACACATACACACAAAGCAAAATGGACCCAGAGATAACGACATCAGCCGCAGAGGGCCCGGAGGTCGAAGAGATATCAGTCGCAGAGGACCCAGAGATCGAGGTTAGACCTTATTGGCGTCACGGTTCCAATTCCAATTCCAATTCCAATTCATCATCAGATTCTATTTTCCATGCCCCAACGCACATCAAATACGGTCGAGAAATATCTGATTTTGTGCCTAAGTTGGTTTCTATTGGGCCGTACCACCGTGACCGTCTCCAAAACATGAAAGATAAAAAAGTCCGGTGCATGTCGGACCTTGTGAAGCAGTCAGCTGGTGGTGGAAATAATACTGATCGGGTCGTACCTCACGACCCATTTATGAAATTTGAAAACCGTGCTCGTAGTTTCTATAAAAAGAAATTCAACAAAATTAGTGGTGTTGAATTTGTTAGGATGCTAGTTCTGGATAGCTGCTTTATTATCCGAATAATGCTCTCTTTTTTTGGAATGAAGAGCACGGATTTTCTAGAAATGAACGTGAAAGACGTAAGATCTGACTTGTTTCTGTTAGAGAATCAAATTCCCCTCTTTTTTATCAATGTGGTGTATTACTGGCTTTTTCCAGTTCCAGATGAGAGACAATTGGCCCCCCCTTATAAATGTCGTTAAATATTTTGTACGCTTGGATTTTCCATGGAAAAGCAATGATAATTGCTTGAATTTCGAATCAAACCATTTGCTCGACTTTTATTGGAAAGCCTCCGTGCCATGTCCTGTGACACTATTAATCGAAATAATGAATAAGCCTAGGGATGCCAGACAGGCGGAATCCAACCGGGCAGATCACGGCGTAACAAAGTTGATAGCCAATGCAACTGAACTTCATCAGACAGCAGGTATAAGGTTTCAAAACACCAAAAAGGAAAATACAGGCCTTCAAGTTGAATTTTCCAAGGGCATTCTGCGCATGCGTTGCCTAAAAATTGACCCAAGTATGGCGACCTTATTGGTAAATCTCATCGCCTTTGAGAATTTCATGCCATCCTCCATTCGAATTATTAGCACCTACATGAAACTTATGAGTGATCTTATCGATACAGAAAAGGATGTTGAGTTACTTCAAAAATTTGACATTATTTATAATACTATGAGCAACCACTCAGCCGCGGCCACTTTCTTCAATAAAATTGGTAACCTTTGTTTGATTGACTACAATAAAAATCATTTCTCCGATTTGTTTCAGAATGTCGATAAATACTACAACTCAGGTTGGATCCGTACATGGGCGAACTTGCGGGATAACTACTGCAATAGCCTATGGGCGGTCATCTCGGTGTTCGCAGCTATCATCTTGCTAATTCTTACAGTACTCCAGACATTCTACACTATCGATGGATATTACAAAGGAAGTAATAATTATTAGCTATATATATATCAGTTTCCATTTTTTTTTCTTTGGTTTGGTTTGATTTGTTTGGTTTGGTTTGGTTTAATTTGGTTTGGTTTGGTTTGGTTTGTCTCTAGATATTTGCTTCCCTGTATATGTATCGCAATGATGTTTACAATTTGGAGTTCAAATTGTCATTATATGTAGCTCTGATTGTATTTTGTTATTCTTGTAGTATTGTATATATAAGCGTTGAACACTGTACATATTGTGCTTGGCTTTATTTTACTCCCAAAAAAAATAAAAAAATTGTGGCGGTAAAAAAATTAAACTTTTGTTTCTTGCATATAATTGTTTCACCTGATTCTGGCTCCAACAATTTAAAATTAAACTTTTGTTTCTTGCATATAATTAAGTATTGGAAAAATGTGGTTAACATGTCGTTAACATTTAATAATGATACATATATGATCTCAAATTAGTACTATTGGAATAGTTGGATGTTTTATTATTCTCGTCCCTTGCGGTTAAAAAGGGGTGTGAAAAATTCGAAATCTGAATAGAAGAATCTCTTGTAGATATTAAATAGTTGAGTGATTTAACCTCCAATCTTTACTCAAGAGAACATAGTAGGTCGTTTTGATCCGCTTTAAGATCCGTATATACAAAAATTAATCTGAGTGCATATGGATATTAAAGCAGAGCATATCTTAAAGTAGATTGGACAGTTATGTAGTTCATCAAAATTTAAAGTAAGTCCGATGTTTATCAGACCTACTCCACGGTATTGGACCCTAAGTAGTACCGTAGCCTCAATGATTAAATTCTTGTTTTTTTGGTGGTGTGGATGTAAAAAGGACATATTTTCTTACTAAAAAATTACAAAAAATTCATTCTGGGCTGATAACATTAGTTAATTAATTTCTTGAATCAGGTTAGTGTAAGTGCAAAACTATATGACTTACATCCATTTCTTGTGGCTCAGTGAGGCACCAGTGGCCAGTGGGTGAATTGCAATGAGGTGAAATATAATGACAGCGGACCGCTCGTGGGAAGGACGGTTCTCTATTTTTTATTTTTTTTATTTTTAGAGATCTTAGTATTTTGATTTGAATAATTTTGTGAAATTTTTTTTTCTTATTTAGAGTGTATGCCATAAAATAAAATATTTGATATATTTACGAAGTGATGTCGTAAATTTTTATAACTTTGATATTTTTTTAAAGATGTTTACCAAACATTAACTTTTTTTTTAGAGAGATTTTAATATTTTCATCTAAAACATATATTATATGACGCCTATTTAAGATGAGTAGACTGAAATCAAAGAGAGATTATGTGTTATTATATTGATCAGATTATATTACTTTGAAGAGGCATTCTATTTTTTTCATATTATATTGCAAATACTTGAACAGCCACTAGGCATCCATTGGAGATGTAAAATTGACAAATGCATATCCAAAGTTGCAAAAAAAAAAAAAAAACATAAACAAAAACAAAGAGAAGAGCCCACAAACTTAATTTGGGTGTTGGGCTTGGGTTAGTGGGCTAAGTTAATTTATTTTTGTTTTAAGCCTATAGGTTAACTTAATTATAGTTTGATAAATTATGTTTGGATTTTTTAACTAATTAAACATTTTAATTAAATGAGCCCTTTACCTAAGTGCCGTGGTATTACAATACCTCATATTTTATATCTTCATTTATAAAGTCTAAATTGTTGATCCGATTTATTTAACATGATATCTATACTAAATATGCATGGTTAAGGATGAAATTTGATAATTTTTGAAACTTTTTTACTATTTTTTAAGATAGGTAGAAAATCATTATTTTTTTGATGGTCCAAAAATAATATTTTTGTACCCATCTTAAAAAGTAATAAAAAGTTTCCCAAAAAATTAAATTTCACCCTCATGTATATTTTAGTATGGATATCATTTTGAACAGTTCAGATTGACAATTTAGATTTTGAAAACGAAGATATAAAATATAAGTTATGAAAAGCATGATACATTGGAATCATCCTCTAATTTAATTTCATATAATTAAAGTATTGTTAGACGATGTATGAAAATTATTAAATTCAAAGCATTAAAATTTAAAATTATTTGATTCGAATCTATGATTAAATAATAAAATATACATGAAATTTCATCATATATAATAAACATAATTTCTAAACAACATAGATGAAGTTTATGCTGTCAAATTTTGAACTAATTAAGTTTTATTTTTGAAAATCGTGAAAAATAATAATTGTCCAAATGATTCCCTCTTATTATAATACTAATAGATATATTATATTTCTGAATTAACACTATAAGAACAATATTTATGAGAATAAAAGTGCTTTTTACTGACGGTTTTTATTCCGGATACTCCTATCGGTAATACTGATATACTAAAAAATAATAATTTTTTTGTCAGTGTATCCTCAACAATAATATTTGTTTACCTTTATATAGATACTATTCCTTTCTTGTAGTGTAATATAATGACAGAGGCATCCCTAGCTATATATATATTAGTATCGTGCCCATGCGTTGCAACGTGGACATATTATGAGATTGAATAGAATATGAAGAGATTCTTAGTGATCCAACATTGCTGAGTGGAAGGGTCGTCGGTCAAAGGATAGAAATATGAATGAAATTAAAAAACTCAAATGACAAAAAACAGAGAGACAAATAATAAATAACAGTAAAATAAACAAATAACAAATGATATAGGGAGGCTTAACCTCCACATTTCTACTTCAAAAAAAATGAAAAAAATGTTGAAGTATCATTGTCAGTGTGATATTCTTCGATGTAGTTCAATATTTCTAAAAATGAACAAACAAAATATGAATAGTCTATTATAACTGCTCCAATTGAAAACTAATAAAATTAGCAAAAATTTTGACTCGATGCATAAAAACACTATCTTATTCCTTAAATTTGAGATTTGAAATTAGCAAATGTGTGTTTTAATCTAAATTTGATCAACTTCTTACATGTCTATATGTTATTTTCAAAGTTTAGAAATTTATTTTGCTAAACAAGATACTCTAATCATGTTTAAATCTAATTGGAAGACTCAATTCCAAACAAGTTTTGTACTTAGTAAATTGTTGAGTGGGACTTTTGATTCGAGCATCAACTTAAAACTACAAAATGAAGCCTCAAAATTCAATGACAAATCGAATTTTGAGACTTCATTTGGAAGCTCTAAGTTGATGCCCGAATCAAAAGTCCTACTCAATGAGCACATGTCTCAATTTTGAGGCTTTATTTTGGAAGCTTTAAGTTGATGCTCGAATCAAAAGTCCCACCACTCAACAAAGACAGGTCTCAAAGACAGACAAAAAAAAAACCCATTAAGTTCTAGCAAATGAGATTCTTCTAAATTTGAATTTGTCGAAGCATAAAAAAAGTACAAACCATTAATCCACAATCAAGCCCCTCAAGTTAATAAATGAGTGAATAAAAATGAAGATCTTAATATGACTTCTGAAAATAATATCATTACTATGCTTAGTTTAAATTATTTTTTTCTATTTTTTTAATTCTAATAATAATAATAATAATAAACGGTTCATGAGAGATTTCATTTGAATTTATGTTATTAAATTCAGAGTACTGATTTTTTTTTTAGGCCGTATGATTTTCATTTTTTTTTTATTTGTCAATTTCATAGCTTGGGCCGTATGGTTTTCATTTTATTTTTGTTTATTATTTTTGTGTTTTATTTGTCAATTTCATAGTTTGATTCGTATGGATATTAATTAATATTTATTGATTGCTTAAATTATAGTAAAAATTGCATGAACAATATGTTTCTAATTCTATTGGTTGTATCTAGAGGTGTTATTTTTACCCGATTACCCGGATCTGACCAAGAACTAACCCGGATCCGATTAATTTGAATAGGGTATGGTTTAAAAAATATAACCGGTTAAATTATGGGTATACTTACAAAATTAATAATTTAATATCCAACCCAGCTTCAAACCGGAACCGATACTGTAATGGGTAGGATATGGGTATCATTTAATTATCCAACCCATAATCGAACCCGACCCGATACCCGTATAAATACCCGATAAAATATATATTAATAACTATGCATCAAGTTTTTGTGTTAGATAATATATTTTCGGCTGTGCTATAGCTTGGTAAAACTTAACCAGATTTATGCTGTTGTTTTACACTAGCTTTTTAATTACGGCCTTAACATGCTTGATTCTTCTGTGCTAAATTTTATTAATATAAATTTTTTTTTACTCATATAACTAATCTAATATATGATACTTCTAATTCAATTTGCTATGTTTATACACACATGAGCTTCAAAATCCACTTTTAGCATAGGTAACAGAGTAATTGATGACAAATGAGCAAGTTTGGAGGTATCAACAATTGAAGCTCTCATATGTTACAACAATTGGCAAAATAGTAATTGAGATAATGTACTTATAAATGTTTAATCAATAGGATAGTATTTTTTTAATTTAGATAGATAACTAATAATTTAGAGTTGTTATTTTTATTTTGCTATGTAGCATGATGTATTTTATTATTTATGAACAAGATTAATATTGTAATTTTTATTTTGTAGTAGTTTTTAATTTATATTGTAATGATTTATTATATGAGATTTTTAAGAAATTATAATTATATTTAAATGTTAATAATTTCTCAAATGCTTTGGAGTTGTGATCTATACCCGCTCTGGATCCAAAACTGCCCCGTATTCGAATCGAACTCGATAATTCACAAACAAGTTATGGGTATCTATATATCTGGAACTGAAAGACTAGACCCGAAATATCTACGGATAGATAGGTATCCGGATACAAACCCGACCCGGTTTGAAACAAATAAGTATATGGATCGAAGTTCGGACCTGAACACTTTTAGGGTACGGGTCCAAATATAATAGTACCCGGACCCGACACAATAGCACCTCTAAAAATTGAATTTTGAGGCTTCATTTGGAAGCTTTAAGTTGATGCTCGAATCGAAAGCCGTACTCAATAAGCACATGTCTCAATTTTGAGGCTTTATTTTGGAAGCTTTAAGTTGATGCTCGAATCAAAAGTCCCACCACTCAACGAGGACAGGTCTCAGCGACAGACAAAAAAAAACCATTAAGTTCTAGCAA